>PVIU01001482.1:0-212425 GCA_004026605.1 Ondatra zibethicus | reverse complement strand
TTTTTTTTTTTTTTTTTTTTTTTTTTTCCAAGACAGGATTTCTCTGTGTGACAGCCCTGGCTGTCCTAGAACTTGCTTTGTAGACCAGGCTGGCCTCAAACTCCCAGAACTACTTCTGCCTCTGTCTCCCTAGTGCTGGGATTAAAGGCGTGTGCCACCATACCCAGCTGCTAGTTTTAAATACAGATTTCCAACTGGTTTTCTCTTAGTAAAACAAGATTTCTGTTCTGTGTTTATGTTATTTTAAAAATAATTCCCGGATTTAATGTTTGTTTCAATTTGTTTATCTCTGCATACATCAAATTAGAAGAAAGAAACATACAAAAAATCATTCCTTTTTAAGAGTGTTGCTTCCACAGGTTATAGAAAATTACATTGGGAAAATAAGACCAACTTTTATTGTCAGCAATGAAGAAATGTCATGTGTATGTGTTTAATGTTGAATGTCTTTAAAGGTCGCTTTCTTTCAGGCATTTGGTAAAGTTATCAATTAGACACTAGTTTGTGGAAGCTGGGGGATGCAGCTAGATGCTAAGGTTTCCTTCTCGAATTGTGTTAGTAGTGTTACCTGTGCCACATGAATCGTCAGTGTTCATGGCTTGTGCTGCAGGGCTGTGTCCCTGCTTGAAATGTTGTCTCCAGAGTATCTCTATGGGGTAGTTCTTCAGCAGATGCTTCCACAGATCCCAGTGCCAGGGAGAGGGAAAGATTGCATTCATTCATTCATACATTCAAGTAGTTTGCATCTGTGCTCAATGTGAAGTGGCAAACTTTATACCTCTATTTAAATAATACTGCTGATCAAGCCCCAGTTGTAGAGCTGGGAGTAAAAAAAGGATGCTTTCCATTTTGTCCATACAAATGATGCAGTTTTAGATTGAAACTCTGAATCATAAAATCAAAATTTTAGTGGCACAACAGTTGCATGGTTGCATTGTTAGTCTTTGGAGCACCGTTTTTTTTTTTTTTTTTTGACACAATGATCTGCCATGCAACTTCCTCTTCAGATAAATCCCTGCCCCTGTTGGCGACAGTTAGTAAATGAATGTAATAGCCTCATATTTGACTATAAGGATTTCAGAGTTTCCCATGTGCTGAAGTTGTAGCTCAGAGGGTAAGTGGAGCCAGTCCTGATCCTCAGAACTGCCAGTGACCCCGACCCATGGCCCAGTTCTGTTCAGCAAAAATCATAAGAGTTTGTTTTTTGAGAAAATTTATGTTCAAGAAAACACTTAGTCAAATTTATGCTAACTTAATATTGTTTTGAAAAGAACAGGGCCAAACATGGCATCACAAACCTTAGTGCCCTGTCACCTACAAAGGGCCCGGCCCGGTGCAAACTCTGATGAAAGCCTGAGGTTTGTGGCCGTGGTGATCATTCTCCTCAGCTGACTCCTAGTGGCCAGGTCTATGAGCTTTCAAAGAAAATCACCTTCAACTGTATGTGCTTTAAAAAGATTACTTCATTTTGATTTATGTATCTGTATGTGGGTCTGTGTGGGTTTGTGCACATAAATGCCAATGTCCAGGAGGCCAAAAGAATTCCCTGGAGCTGGTCCCATGTGGCTGCTGGGAACTGAACTTAGGTTGTCTGCAGGAGCAGCAAGTGCACTTAGCCACTGAGTCCTCTCTCCAGTCCTGTTGTATGTATTTTGTATACTGAACAGGTTCTTTCAAGCCCATCATGAGATACTTGTATTATAAGGTGAAAACAATTAAGGAAAAAAAGGCTAACTTTTGTGAAGTATTTTAAAGTCTTTTGCTGATTTTATAGTTAAAAAATGTGTTTCTTTTGTTCTTCATTGTCTTATAGGAATACTCACTGTCAAAGCAATTTCATATCTGTAATCATTGAGAAATAAAAGTATCAAATCCTGTAATTGAAGCTTCAAAGGAATGTCAGAATCTTCCAGGCTTTTTGATTTTTAATATGATATAATTTGTGATAAATGGTTTGCTTTAAATAAATGTTTGAATAAATTTTCTCTCGAAAACATAACTCTTCTAGTTTCCCGTCACATACTGTGGGACCTTTTGTCAGGGGAGAGAAACTCATTCCCAGGTTAGTGTCCACCACTTACATGCAGCCCCGCAGCGCCACCTTCTGGTCATTGTACTCACATAGTGCTTAGAAAGATGTTTCAGGTGCCAGTTGGACTTGCTGGGCACATGCTGTTTCAGCTACCTGCTCTGAGTAATTCTTGCTGCTAATGCTAGCTATCAGTTCAGAAGGTCTTTCCTGTGTAGCTAACAGAGCTCTGAGGAGTGCTTTCTGATGCAACAAAATATGCCTAATAAAGATTATTATTAAAGAAAATGATAAACCAATCTTTAAATTTCAAAATGCAAGCCTTGCTTAAACTCCAAATAATTTATCAAACCATTTAAGTTAAAGTTGTTAAAATACCACTTATAGAGAAAAACATTTTCTGAGGATCCACTTAATCAATGGTAATTGTAATACTTGTAGGAATATAGATAGTTTATTTACATAAGACCTGGAAATGTTTCCTTCTTAATCATAAGCATATGACCTCATAGCCTATAAAAGTAAAATGCAGCATATATTTATAAAATGAAAGCATTTTGTGAAGTTTTTAATATCCGTATTCGGTACATCAGATAATTTGTGTTTTGTTATTTCTTGAATTCTATGATTAATAACAGTGAAGACTGTGTAAACTACAATGTAAAATGTCATAATTTGTGAAAAGTTCTATACAGATTTTTCTATATAATGTGGAAAGAAATCAAGTATATGGTGTTCTATCCTACCTGTCTTAATTCCTTTTGCTGTTGCCATTACAAAGTGCTGTGTATAGGCGGCTGTGAGAGACACAGGTTTCCTCCTGCTCTGTTGGACTTCCAGTCCATGGTGGCGAGGTCTAGGCAGCAAAGTCTGTCCACAGTCAAGAAACATCCTGTGCAATCTAGGACCCAACTTAGAGAATGGTGCTGGCCACGCCAGCATGGGTCTTCCCATCTCTGTTAACCCAGTCAGCAGTTCTCTCACAGGTGTGATGGAGACTCACCTACAAGGTCATTCCAGATCCTGACAGTTATTAGTGACACCACATTTAAACTCTACATCACATGCCCTTTAATTTTTTTTTACCTTCTGGATTTTTAGATGTCTTGCTTTATATATAATATATTTCAAAGTAGGAGTAAAGGAACAGCAGTTGGCAGAGTCATCAGAACATAGTCCTCAAATATTGTATCCCACAAAAAAATTTGTCTAAGTGACATAATTTCCTTTCTGTAAGACCCACTGGTAATAGGTAGCCAGGATTAGTGATGCACAGTAGCAGGACCAGTGAAAAAGGGTCCTGTTCCTTCTTACTCTACTCTCTGAAGAGCAAGTGGAGCTATATTTAGTTGTTATTGATTTATTTTCAGCCTCCAGTCAGCTAGAATCTAAAATCCTCCAGAACAATGCACATAGGATTGCCCAGTACTTATCAGATGTCACAGAGTAGCTACCATCTTATTCTCATTAAAATATTAATTTCTAAATTTTTTCTTTAGAACATGAAAATATCATGCCTTTAAATTATAAACTATAAAGAATATAGTTCTTAGTGATGACATCAGTCCCTCTTATCTTGAGGGAGTCATCAAGGTCCAGCGCAGTGGGGGTTGGAGAGATAAAATATTCAGTTCTTACTCCTGAGGCTGTGCTGCTGAGACTGTCATTAAACTGCTGATCCTCCTGCCACTGCCTCCTAAGTACTTCGTGACCGGTGTGGGGTTCTCCATGGAAGCCGATGTTAGCTGCTAGAATATTAACAGCATGAGGTTAGAAGGTTGATTTGGTGGCAGGCACCACGAGTGAAAATTGAGAACAAATCCTATATTCCAATGCGATGGACAGCGAAGGCAAGTGAGCCGGTGGGAGTTGTGCTTATGCTGTGTGTGGGTAAGAGAAACGAGTCGGAAGCCGGTAGCTTCCTTTCTAACCCTGGATCTTGTTTTGCAAAAGTTGACTTCTTAAAGTCTAAATTTTACTATGGCCACACCTAATTTTGCTGCATTCATCCTTTCTCTTAAAAACAAATTTATTTATTTGTTTGTTTGTTTATTTTGCAGCTCATTGACACCCCTCCCCCCACACACCCCCGTCCACTCCTCCATTTTTGTTTAGTAAAGGACAGGTCTCCCATGAGCATCAACAAAGCATGGCATATTAGGTTGCTGAATTCACTATTAGATCGTGCACTGACCCCACCACATTGACTCTTAGAACTTTGTATTAAGCTAGATTGGCGGATCGAGTTCTCCACATGTGTCATAATGGAAATAACTTTGTAAATCTGTTTAGGATTGTACATAACTCGGTGGCAGAATTCTTAAATGAGGCTCTGAGCTCAATCCTCAGCACCATAAGAAATTTAGCAAAAGCTATTTGAGAAAATTTTATTTAAATTTTGTATGTAAAATAGTGGAATGGTTGAGCACTAAATAGTCTTGAAGAAGCTCTATATTACATCAAAGCCCATGGTAACAGCTAATATCATCTCTCTTCCAGGTAACCCAGGCCCACACAGCCCCATGCTGGACCTTGATAACGATGTGCGCCCCTCAGTGTTGGGCCATCTCAGCCAGACAGCATCGCTGAAGAGGGGTAGCAGCTTTCAGTCTGGTCGCGATGACAGTAAGTTATCACTCCTTCTTCTTGCATGATCTTTCAGGTCTGTACACTTCCAAAAGGATGCGGTAAAAAGGCTCCATTTAATACTTAAGAAAATTGGCAGGTAGTAAAAAAGATGAAAGAGAATATGATACTCTTGAGTTCCCCCATGCTGCACAGGGCAGGCCCTGGAACCACACTACTTTGCACAGGCCTGGATGACTGAGCAACATTGTGTTAAGTACCAAGGGCCTGGATGACTGAGCAACAGTGTTGCAAGGAGGGCCTGCTTGTTTGTCCCTGATGCCCTGGCTAGCTTAGCCCCAAACTAACCACACAGAAGCTGTATTAATTAAATCACTGCTTGGCCCATTAGCTATAACTTCTTATTGGCTAACTCTTACATATTAGTTTAACCCATTAATCTGTATATCACCAAGAGTGCATGGCCTACCAGCAAAGTCTCAGCATGTCTACCTCTGGTGGGTCCATGGTGTCTCCCTGACTCTGCCTTCTTCCTCCCGGAATTCAGTTCTGTCTTCTCCGTCTACCTAAGTTCTGCCCTATGAGGCCAAATCAGTTTCTTTATTCATTAACCAGTACAAGTAACACAGAGGGGACTCCCACATCACAACAGTATGCTAAGTTCTTGCAGCACTTCTAGTACTCCAGAGTCTGTCTGACATCACTGTCCACCAGCTGTGCCAGCCTTTGCCACTGCTGTGAACTGCGACAATATAATTCACCTAGAAATCTGCTGTAAAAGATTTGGTCAGTTAAGCTTTTGGAATCAATTTGCTGTTTTTAAAGAATGATTGTTAAATCATATTCCCATCATAAAATGGTTTCCATTATAATACTTATTATTGGATTTAAGAAAGCTGAATTTGCTCTCATTTTGCTCTTGTTGTGGTTTCTCAAATAAAATTTTGTTTTAAGTCAGTGGGAAATCAGAATTCCCTCTTTTTCTTTGGTGCTACAGAATGATTTTTATGATCGGCTGCCTCGAGACTTGTGTGTGCAGTGTGTATGAATCTGGGTGATTACATGTCTGCACTGCTTGCTGTATACATGCATGGGTAGAGTTCACAGGGACATGTGGACCATTCAGAGCTCTCTGCCAGTTTCAGTGTCCACAGGGTCTTGGGTTTTGTCCATGTTGCTTTCACTTACTTCCCAGCATAGAATCCATGAGATAAGGATACAGGTGAGTGTCCCACAGTAGAAATGCAGAACCGAGGTCAGAGAGTTACCTGGTGGAATCACAGTGCTTTGAAACACTGTTCTTGGAGGAAATGCCATGCAGCTGCTGTGGTCAGGCAAATCTTTCAGTGCTTCAGTTTAAAGAATTTAATTTGGGAGCTGCAGAGATTGCTCAGTAGTTAAGAGCCCTTGCTGCTCTTTGCAGATGGCGCAGGTGTGGTTCCCAGTACCCACATGGTAGCTCACAACCATCTGTACCACCGGTCCCAGGGGCTCCAATGCTCTTGTCTCACCCATGGGCATCAGACACTATGGTGCACATACATACAGCAGCTAAAACACACACTCACATGAATCTTATCAAAAAAGGATTTAAATTAATTTTTTCAAAGATTTTCTTATTTTGGACCCATGATACTTCTGGCTATATGGCCTGTGCATTCCAGGCAACATGTTGCCTGCCATTTCTAAAATAGTTTGGTGTTATCATTTACTTTTAGGGAAAAAAAGCCATGTTGTCAGATGAAATCTTCTTGGTATACTTGCCTGTTCTAGAAACTTTGAAAGCAAAGTTTGCTCAGTTATTCAGAAGTTTACAGCTGTATGATAAATTCACAGATAATCTTTAGGTTTTCACACCCCCATACCCACCCACACACAGGTCCACACTTGCCCAAGAATGGAAAAGCTATGGCCTTGGCCTCCTAGCTCTAACCAATTAGAAATGTGATTGCCACTTGCATAAGTCAATCTTAAATAGAATGGTCACACTGTTTTTAAAATTCCTGTAGCTGTGCTTAAAAGGTTGTTGTCTCCATTTTGTCCAGGTGTGTGTGACCCCACATGCCTGTGGTATAATAAAAATGCTCTTGCTGATTACATTGTGACTGGTGGTCTTTTGGGGACTTCTCGTGGATCCCAACATTTACCAGAGGAACAAATCTAAGTTTACAGTACCCTTAGCTATAAAGAACTATGCCTTTTACCAATGAGAATGAGTTTCAGACTTCTCTCCACAGTATGGAAATACTGATGTACCCAAGTATGCAGGCCCTAAACTGGCCAAAGACCCTCAAGGGTGGTTAAGCACGTACAGGTCCTTGCTTTCATTCAAGACAATAACAGTTTTAAGGGGCAGTTAGTACTTGAGTCTCACAAAGCCCTTATGTTTTGTCTCGGGTTTGGGGGCTTGTTTGCTGCTGAGAATATCACAAAGCTGCTGCTTTCCTGTTTCTTCTACAAGTGGACAGATACCCTCCACAGGCAACGCAGTCCCTTCTCAACATTGCCTGTAGCTGCACTGTTTGACCCAGCGGAGTTTATTCTTTTTGCACATGTGCTAAATGAGGAGCATTTCTTTTAGTGAAATTATAAGTTTTAACTAAAACACGGAAGGCAGTCTCACTGTTAGAAGGAAGTTTGTTAATTTGAGTAATTCTAAATGAAACAGTCTGTATCTCAGAGAGAGGGAAGTGCTCTCTGTGTGAATGTGGACCTACAGGAACAGTGATGAGAAGGAGAGAGAGCCAAACGTTGTTTCAGAAGTCAAGCAATTACAGGACATTTGAGAATGATGAGAACATATTTATATTTGCTTGTATATATAGAAAGCATTTGGCAAAGAGTTACATGAAATCAGTAATAGTTGCTCTTTATCACCAGGCAAGTGGGGAAGGGGAGAGTTAGCCTTCCACATCTTCATTGAAAGCTTATTTTCTGGAGGTCTATTATCAAGTCAGGATAGTAATAAGCATTTTAAAATAAGCCAGCCGAACCCCTCCGTCATTGGAATGCAAACACCAACACTTTTTGTCCAGTGTTTCTTTATTTCTGCCTGCTTTCACTCTTTTCTGCCTAGGATAGAATAACCTGTATTATGCATGCTACACAAATTTCTGATACTGCGCCACAAGGCAACCGTGCCTTGGGATAGCTTGTAAAGAAGCCTGGGTTTGGTTATAGAGTGAGTGAATACCCTACCCTGAGGCCAGGTAAGGCTTAGGACTGGACTGCAGGGTGTTCCTGGTGGCTACTATGTACTGGCCTGCCTGTGACTGTGTAAGGAGCAGCCAGCAGGGAGTGGGGAGGTAGAGAGAAACCCATAGAGGGCACAATAATCTCATAACTAAAGGTAGGACAACCAGAAAATGGCGAGTATTCATGAATTTCTCCATTTGTTTTCTTCTATTAAATGAGGTTTTGGTACACTTTTTCACCTTCTACTTCTGTCCCTGTAGGTCAGAATAGGGTGTCAGATCCCCAGGAACTGGAATTACAGACAGTTATGAACCACTATGTGAGTGTTGGGAATTGAACCCCAGTCCTCTGCATGAACAAGTGCTCTCAACGTCTAAGCCACCTCTCTAGCCCCCATGTTTGACGTTTTAAAGAAAAACTAACAACCCCAAGGACAAGGGTGAAGCACTGTCCTCTGAGGTCTTGGCAGCTGCTGTACCCCTGTCCCCCTGCCTGGTGCTGCCAGTAGGAGGCCAAAGGAAATGCCTCATTAGGAAGAAGGAAAGAAGGCGGGGTCACTGTTTCAGCATGTTTTTCTTCTTGATTCAACTATGTATTCATAATGTTTTATTCTTTTATCCTTTAGCATGGAGGTACAAAACTCCCCACAGAGTGGCATTTGTTGAAAAATTAACGAAGCTTGTGTTAAGTCAGCTGCCTAACTTCTGGAAACTCTGGATTTCATATGTTAATGGAAGTCTTTTCAGTGAGGTTTGTATACACTTCTGCCTACAGGTGGAAATGGATCACTGAATTTCTGGTCTTAAAACTTAAGGTTTTGAGGTTCTCTTTTCAAGACTTAAAAGTCTAATACCATTATCCATTTTCTTTTAAATTTATAAACTTTATTATAAAAGAAACTCACGAGTAAATAAAAATACCACCTACTAAAACTAACCATTTTCACATTTTTAAGATCAATTAAATGCATTATAAATCCCTGGGACTTTGAGCTTGTTACGTGATTGTCTGGAACTAAACAGGCTAGCAAGGCTCTCCTGCTCAACAAGTGGTTCTAAGGGTTAAATGAGATACCCATCTAAAGAAAGAGAACTAGACGTTGTTTTAGAGAGTCACAGTCCAGTGCAAGGTTGATCAGACCAATTGTGTGAATGTTATTATGTGTGACCAAACGATAGTCAAGGAGGACCCCTGGAGCTCGGCCACAGATCTGAGTTCCCAGGGGAAAGAACTTAGTAATGACACAAGTTGTCTGGTCCCTGGCTTGGTTTGTTTGTTTTATAAGCCTCTGCATTTTTAGGGTCAACATTTAGTGAGTATCTTTTTAACATAATGTTTTCTATCTATTCTTTGAGAATTTCACATATGTATACAATGTATTTTGATCATATCCACACCTATTCTCCCTCTATCTCACCTCGGCTGCCCACAAGAGCCCCCTTCCCAACGCCATCAAGCAGCCCTGATCCTGATCCTGTGTCTCCCATCACCACCCACAGAGCCCACTTAGTGTTATCTGTGCACATGGGAATTGGATATCCTCTAGTGTCAGTTTTAACCTTCCGGGGTACATATCCTCAAAGAAAAGTGGTGTCTCTCCCTCAGCAACCAACATCTGCTAGTAGCTCCTGGGGTAGGGTTGTAGCCTCATGAGCTGTGCCCTCTCCTGCTTGAGTTTTATGGACTTGATTTTGTGTCGGTCTTGGAGCTCACAGCTGCTGTGAGTTCATGGTCAGTAGGCATGGCATGTCGAGAGGACATGTTCTCAGCACTCCTCCCTGTCTTCTGCCCCTTAATTTATTCTACATCATCTTCTGCAGGTGTCCCCTTAGGACTGAGCACTCAGTCACTTGTTCTTGGCTCTTTGACCACTTATGAGTCTCTGCCCACTAGAGAAAGAAGCTTTTCTGATCAAGGTTGAAAGTAGCACAATTACTGGCCTATTTCCTGAGCAATTGAATTCGTATCAGAAAGACTTTACCTATGCCTTTATTTAGAAGCATGCTTCCTCTTTTTCCTCCAGCAGTTTCAGAGTGCCAGGTTTCCTGTTGAGGTCCTTGAGCCATTTGATGTTGAGTTTTGTACAGATGAGCTACAAGGATCTGGTTTCATCTGCATGTAGACATTGAATTTTTGCAGTGCTGTTTGTTAAGATGCTATCCTTTCTCCAATGTGTGTATTTGTTACCTTTGTCAAAAATCAAGTGGTTATAAGTATGAGGTTTGCATCTGGGCCATCTGTTATTTTCCATCCACCTTCATGTCTGTTTTTATGCCAGTGCTATGCTGTTTGTATGACTATGGCTCTACAGTATAGTTTGAGATCAGGTATGGTTTTACTTTCAGCAGTTATTATCTTTGCTCAGGATTGCTTTGGCTCTCTGGGATCTTTTTTACTTCCATGTGAATTTTAAGATTTTCTTTTTCTATTGAAGAATGTCACTGGAATTTTCACAACTTTTAAAAGGAAAGGATGCTGGATTTTGTTAAGCCTTCTATGTCTATCAAGATGACCATGTGATGATTTCTGTCCTTGAGATCTCAACCATTATACAATTTATAACATTAGTTGATTTATGTATATTTAATGATGCCCACACCTCTGGAGTAAAGCCAACCTGTTCATGATAATTAAATGTGTTCTTGAATCGGTTGGAAAGGTTTTTTGTTTTGTTTTTTGTGTGTTGTTGTTTGGGAGGGGGAATGTACTCTTTTAACATTGCTTTATTGATTCTTTGGGAATTTCACATCATGTACCCTAATTCCGCTCACCTCCTCGTTCCCCCCACATGCTCCCCTCACCCTTGCAGTGCTCCCTGAAAAGAAAATTTTTAAAAAGCCCCAAAATGAAGCAAGTAAACAAACAAAAATAAAAACAAAACCAACAAACCTCTTCACTTCTCCTACTTCCCCACCTCTCCAGTACCTCTTCATCCGTCCTGGTGGCAATGGGTCCTCCATGTGTCACATAGCACACCATTTTGTCCAGTCAACTTTACTAGCAAATGCTCATTGTGGTGTGATTTAAGGCATCTGGTTTCTAGTACACCATCTCACTGGATCCTCACCGGACTCCTCAGGGATATCTCATGGCCTCCTTGAGTCATGGAGATCCTGTGGGTATTGTTCCACAGGCCCTGTTCGTTCACGAGCTCCAGCAGGTTCTAGATGGGGTAGATGCTAGGGTGGGCCAACCCAAGGGCTTGGCTATGGGCCTGAGTGGTAGCTGAGCTGGTCATTCCAGGCCATTGGGGTCACCTGCCTCAGGCAAGGAGGTGGGGCCAGCTCCCCTACACCTGTTCCCTCAGTGCCTGTTCTCCCTTGCCTGTGGTGAGGGATGGAGCCATCTCTCCTGAGAGTAGGGGTCAGCTCTCCTGTGAGGGGCAGGGCCAGCTAGCTCTCTTGCTGCAGTTTCTAAAGAGAGGTAGGGTCAGCTTTCCCTAGGCCAGCAAAGGGTGGGGTCGACTCAGGATGGTCCTCTTAATTTCATCACACATGATTCCTGTGGATCCCTGAGGTGACATGGGCCACAGACATCAGCACGCTGGACAGTGACTCAGACATGGTCCTCAGCAGCAACTTGGGCCCAGATGGCATCCTGGCTCTGGGTGGAAGCACTGGCCACTCAGACTGGGATGGTTCTGGCAGTGGCATAGCCCTCCAGACACCACCAAGATCTCAAGTTGTTGTTTGTTTGTTTGGTAATACAGCAGATAGCTCTGGAATTCAGAAAAACATTATGTATTACCTAAAAACAATACTAAATTGGGATATCAGCTGAGTGATACATGCTTGTTTCCTAGGTTCATTTGCTTGGGAATATGTGCCTCCACCCGTTTTCTGCAGGTGCTGCCTGTCTTTTGAGGGGAAGTACATTCCTTGGAGGCAACAAATAGACAATCTTTGCTTTTTGATTCAGTATACTAGCTTGTGCTTTTTGAATGGGGAATTGAGACCATCAGTATTCTGATTCCTACCATCTTGTTGGTCTCGTAGTTTTTTGTTTCCTCCCTTCTTCTCTTGCTTAACTATACTTCTAGTACGGCTCAGCCTTTCTGTGGCCTTGTCAATGGACTTGTTTTCTCTTTGGTGTGAAGTATCCCTCCAAGTATCTTCTGTAGAGCTTAGTGTCATAAATTCCTTTATTCTGTTTTTATCATAAAAAGTTTTTATTTTTCCTTCAGTTATGATAGGTCACTTTATTGTTATATATATTGTAATCTGTATAGACAGTTGTTGGAACCATTGTGGCTTTTAAGGTTTCAGACTAATAGTCTACTCATACTCTAATGGGCTGCTTTCTCATGTGACTTGGTGTTCTCTCTTGTTGCTCTCAATATTCTTTTTTATTGTTTATATATTTAGTGTTTTTATTATGATCTGACACAAGGAGGTTCTTTCCTGGTCTTGTCTGTCTGGTACCCTAAATACCCCTATGTACTGAGTGGTATATCTTTTCCTAACTCTGGGTGTTTTCTATTATGCTTCTTTTGAAAATGCTTCCTATGCCTTTTGGACAAGATTTTTTTTTTCTCCTATGCCAAGTGTCTTTAGGTTTGGGCTTTTCAGATTGTCAAGTATCTTCATATGTACCATCTTATTAGTTATCTTTGTCCGTGTTAAATTGTTCAAGCTTCTCTACTTTGTTCTCAACCCCAGATAGTCTGCCCTGTCCTTTCTTGATTCATTCTATTCCTGAGACTCCATAGAATTTTTTTGAACTTAGTGTTTTGTTTCAACATTTTAGTTTTCTCTTAGTTGAATTCCTTCTTCATGTTGTGTATCACCTTCCTTATTTTTTCAGCTATTTGCATGTGACTTTGAACATACCTGAAATTATTTTGAGTTCTTTATCTGAAATTTTGTTTAACTTATTCTCACTAGATGGCATTGCTGTAGGGTTAATAATTTTTGGAAGAGCTATGTTGTCTTACTCAAGTTTCTTTTGTAATTTATAAAACTGCATTGTAATTTATACATCTGGTGTTGTTTTTTATATTTTTCTCAGCTATTGAAGTATTTACAGTGTCCAAGTGGGACTTGGGTATGGTAGAATTGAATGTGTAATTTGGAAAATAATTCCTCAGTCTAGGAGTTCATGGTTATCTGTTGTAAACACCATATTATGCCTTGAGTAAATTATTATCTGGGAGAACAGCCACATCTGCTTGCTATTACCACTGTGCAAAAGTCATATTAGCCAATTAATAGCAGTGGTCTCTTTGACTTCAGTAGCTCCAAGCATGGTATGGAGTAGATGCAGATTTTAGTTAATAAGATTAGGAGTGGGAAAAAAGTAGGGTTGATAAAGATAAGAGTTGAGGATTAGATCAACTTCAAAAAATTGAAGTGGGTAAAGTAGCTGGGCGGGGGGGGGGAGTTGGGATGCTGTTGGGTCCATGTATCATAGAAAGTATGAAATATGTGGAAGCTTACAATCAAGATGAGGGGTGAGTATGAGAGAAGGAAGAAAAGGTTGGGACTGAGTGAGTGTGTGAGATGTGGCTGGAGAGCGACTGAATGCCATAGAAAACTGGGTGGAGGAGATAAACAACAACCAGAAGTGCCTACGGAGCAATATACAAGCAAAACCATCTTAAGTTACATAGTCAAGAGTATAAGAGAAAGTAAGCAATAAAGACAGCACTTATGGAATGGTTTGCTGGCACAACTATTCTGAGTTAATAGGGGAAGTTCTCAGACCTCAGGCCTTTGCAGGATTCTTGGGGTGCCTTTGGTCTCTGCAGACTCCACAGTCTTAGGATTCTGGTGTGTTGGGGAGGGCAGGTCATAAGTCCTTTTCTGTAGTTCCCTTTGGACCTCTGTACTCCACCTTGGCCTCTTCTGGTCTGCAAGTCTTGTGTATGTGGCAAGCAGCACTTCCCTTGCAATTTCTCACATTTACTGAGAATCTTAGTCACAATATGTATCTGTCCCCATTGGGGAGGGTGTGAAGCTTATTGCTGGTGAAGCATGGCATTATCATCTCTTCAAGTACAGTCTTGAGGAGAAACAGTGGATACTCTGTGGAAAGCTGTGTTCCTAAGTGTTAGAGAATGCAGCCCACTGGTTGAGTCTTGTCTAAAAAGCAGTAGGCCCAGAGTCTGATCCCTAGTGTCATGTCCCCCATCAGAATTATTCCAGTATTTGAAATGACATTGGCCTGGCACATATATGTAAACAAGATTTAGTAGCGTTGGGAAGTAGCAGACTGATGAACTTCTACAGTAGCACAAAAGAATGTCAAGGTAGATTAATGCATGAGAAAAACAAGTCCCCTAGAAAATGGATTTTATTCCAGCCAAGTGTTTTATTCCAGTAATTCAGATCATTTCTTTTTGTTTTTTCAAGATGGAGTTTCTCTGTGTAGTCCTGGCTATCCTGGAATTCAATCTGTAGACCAGGCTAGCCTTGAATGAAGATATTTGCCTGCCTTTGCTTCCTGAGTGCTGCGATTAAAGGCATGCACCACCACCTCCCAGCTGCATCATTTCTTGTAGGTGGCACATCTCACATGCAGAGTAGTTGGTTTCTGTCTTACAAAAGTCATAAAGTTGGCAAATGGTTTTGATCTTTTGCTATATCAGTTAAAAGAGAACACACTTCTATATAGGTTCTACCTAGTTAGAGTAAATATGTAAACATTTGGTTGTAGATGAAACCTGTGACCTCCTTCGGATTTCATGACAACATACTGTTGAAATGAAAATAAATGTATTTTAATTAGTCTGCTGAATTGGCTATGCCTGTGATGTTTCTATCTATTTTCGTCCATAACTTTGTTTTTTAAAGTTTGCAGTAGCAAGTATGATTCTCTTAAGAAACTCAGCACATTTTTAGAGCATTTCTACTCTTTTGAGAAGCTTGGAAGTCACCACAGGAAAGTAGCAAGAAGTAGAAGAGTTGGAAAGTGAAACCAGAAACATGGTTAAGTGGACACTGGGAGGAGGTTTGGCACTTTAGATAATTGACAGCAGAGAACTTTAAACACACTTCACTTCAGTGTCCTATTTCTCTTATTGTAGAACTACCTGGGTTTATTAAGAGGCCGGCCATTCGTTAGAAGTTTCTAGTAGTTGGAACAATAGTCACTTCTTTAACTATTTGGGCCCATGTGAATCAGAACAGTGAAATCTGCCGTTGGGCTCACCACAAACTGGTTTTGGTCTGTGTGTGCAGGAAAGAATTGAGGCTTTAGTTAACGAAATGGGTACCAACACTATCTCACTGTGGGTGTGCTTCAATGTAGTCTATTTTAAAGCACCAAATAATTGCTAAACATTAGGAGTCAATATTTTTCAAGTCCTAGAACTTTAAGCAAATATAAATTTTATTAAAAGCTGAAAAGTTAGATTTGCTTTTAAAAAGGGCAGACATTATAAACCTATCTTCTGTACTGGGATTGCTCAGTTCTATAATATCAAAACAATCAGAAACAGTTGCCACCACAGAAAACTCTCAGCCCCTGCTCTCCATTTTGTTGACAGTTAGGTCTCTAAGAAAGAACTGAGTTCACCAGGCTTTTCAGGAGCCAAAGTCTAGTATAGTGTATGTAGTGTAGTGTGTATATTGTGTGTGGTATAGTATGGTGTAGTGTGGTGTGGTGTAGTATAGTGTGTGTAGTGGATAGTATGGTGTAGTGTAGTGTAGTGTGTACAGTGTTTGTGGTACAGTGTGGTGCAGTGTGGTAGTGTAGTTAGTGTAGTGTGCAGTGTAGTGTGGTGCAGAGTGGTATAGTGTGTGTAGTGTTGTGTGGTGTGGTGTAGCATAGCGTGGTGTAGTAAGTACAGTAAATATAGTATGCTATATCCTGGTGACTGGCTAGTCTGTCACAAGACTTGATACCTCGGTGATTTTGGAAAGCATTTAGATCAGCACAGATTGAAGGTAGGAATGCTTTTGAAAGCATGTTCAGAACAGGATCTTAATCACAGTATGCCAGGTACTGATACATACACTTTTATGCACAGGCTATACATATACACACATGTGCGTACATGTAGCATGCATGCATAAGTCCATTCTAAAATGCTAAAGTTACCATGTAAATAAAACAATGACTGTTTACCTCTTCCCCTCTTGAATAAGCTGATTAAAAGTTAATTTTTAAAAACTCATCTTAATTCTGTGAATATCTATCAAAAGAACAAAGCCAGACTTCTAATGAAGATGGTCAGTAGTGTGATGCAAAGGAAAATGGACTCGAAGACATAATTTCTCAGTTGAACCTTAGCATACAAGAAGTAGACAAAGGAGCTCACACAGCACATGTATCAGCAAGGAGAGGCTCCAAGGAGAGCCCTGGCGTGCACAGGTCCTAGTAGGCTTCCATGTCAGTGGGCCAGCTGCCTTTTGGAGGGAATCATGGGTAGAAGCCCTAGGACTGGGTGTGCAGGAGGAGTAGGGATGGGAGAGACGTTGTCAGTGGAGGTGGAGAGAAAGTAGTGGTGCAGTCTGCATTCAGAGGCAGTGTGCTGGTGGATTCTGGGGAGAGCTGAAGGCAAGAATGCAGATACAGCAATTAAGCAGGTTTCTCACTAAGCGGGTGCCATTCACAAAGTATCTTGGAGGAAACCTGGCAGGTTTCCATATTGTGCTGCAGGCAAGGTTCCTGTGAATTATTCAAGAGATAGTAGGTAATTGAGATCTATGAGTCTCAGAGGTTTGGACTGCAGGTACCCATATGGGAGATAGTATCTGAAGCTATAGACAAAATTAGTGAGAGAAGATAGAAGAGAAAAATGTGTTCCAACTGAGATCTGACAAATAGCAGCATGGGGAAGGCTGCTGTGTATCAGTGAGCTGGACAGAGCAGAAATGAGGTCAGTAGAGCCCTGTGGTTTGGCGGGGTAGAAGAGAAGCATTTTTTGTGTGGTACCTTCCTGGCTGCAGTAGCATCTCACCTGTGCACATGGTCTGCCCCTTGCAACACTCAGGCTGACCCAGAGCTTGCTTATTACTGAATGCCTAATCCTGGCACGTCCCTGCTTGCTATGCCCTGGTATTTCTCATTTGTTTTGAAAATAAAGATATAATCCATCTTGTTTAGCAAAACGTTTGGAGTGGCATAAGGCAGTGCACTCAGGAGTTAGCTTTTTCCGTGATTAATAGGTAAACCTGCAGTTTGCATTTTTAAGTTTGAAAGCAAAAGTGTATTTTCACAAAGGAAAAGTGATAAAAGCTTCAGCTTACATGAAGATACATGTGAGTTAAAGGGTATGTGCTATACGTATATTGAGTGCTGGTTCTTAGAATACTCTACCCTTTTTACCCATTCTTGTCAGTAACGTTCATGTAGAGCCCAGCTCCACATGTTGTGTCTCTAGCATGTGTGTTGTATGTATGCTTACATAAAGCATTACTTATATTCCTACATTAGCTTCAAGGTAATACTGCAATTATTTATGATGTGCCTATTTTTAGCTTGAAGAGTCTTTTGACCTTAACCAAAAGTACCTGAATTTTCTTTCTTGTTTGTTTGTTTGTGGCAGGGAGCCTATCCTGGAACTAGCTCTTCTAGACCAGGCTGGTCTTGAACTCACAGAGATCCACCTGTCTCTGCCTCCTGAATGCTGGAATTAAAGGCATGCGCCATCACTGCCTGGCTAGTACCTAAATTTTAAAACTTAAAAGTTTTGTGTTGTGTTAATGAAATATCAGAGTTTTGTTTTGCAGTGTTTAATTTTATCATTGCTTCTTTATCTGAAAAGATCATAAGCTTGTCCTTTTAGGGTATTTTATGTAGTAATATTTGGTTATCAGAACATTGATTAATAAAAAACTAGAAGAATTCCAGTTGAACAGATTTCTCTTAACTATGAAAACAGTCTTCCACACATTATGTAAAGAAAAACATAGACTTTATGAGTAAACAGAAATAAATGATTCTAGAATGGTAGGATGTATTCTCTAAGGTACACTGTAGAGAAGACAATGATTTATAAATAAAAGTAAAGTAGCAGATGTAGTACTTGTGTTTATAATAAATATTTATGGAAGACATGGAGCAGATGTCCTGGGGATCACTTCACTAATTCAAAGTTTCCTCTTCTTTGTTCCTGAGACGCGATGGGAAGAACACCAGCAGAGGCATGGTACACTGGGATTTAGCTGTATCGATTGCTGATGAAAATGGCACACCCAATGCAACTACAAAATTTGTAGTTTCAACTTGTTTATTGGGTTTGTACTTAGCTTCATTCCAGAACTTAGAAAGAGGCAGGCTAGCTTCTTTTGGAATAAAGGTTTTTCTGGTTCTGTCTTAGCATTTCATTTAATCAGGTTAAGTTTCATGTCTTCATGTATAGATTAAAGCATTTCTTAACTTTTCTAGGTTATTTCTAAAAGAGAACTAATACTTGTTTGTTTTTCAATTTCTCAGACTGCTGAGAAGTCAGGCCAGATTGAAAGATCCAAGAATGTAAGGCAGAGACAAAATGACTTCAAGGTAAGCGAGGGATGAGAATGTCAACTCTTCAGGACACTGGGTTTTCTCCCCAACATTGCTGAAAACTTTATAGGCAAGATGCATTTGATCATTCAGCACAGACTATACCAGACTGATGATCATAATGCAGTTTTGCTTTTGCTTTTTCTAGAAAATGATTCAGGAAGTTATGCAATCCCTGGTGAAGCTGATCCGGGGAGCCCTGCTCCCACTCAGCCTCAGAGAGGGTGATGGAAGGCAGTATGGAGGCTGGGAGGTGCAGGCAGAGCTCTCAGGGCAGTGGCTCGCACATGTTATCCAGACCATAAGGTAAGTGCGGACCCATGGGAGCCATGCGCATTGAAAGGGCTTGGTGGGTTCACATATATTTGTTTGCTTTAGTGCTTTTTGAAAACAGTCAACACCCAGAGTAGAATGTGTTGCTTAACATGTCAATGAAGAATTAACTTTCTATCTCTCTGTCCTGCTGCTTTGCCTATTTCTCACCTATAATCTAACGAAGCAACTCTTAAGCATTCCTGGTGTTTGTGCTAGATGAGAGTGTCATGCTATATGTGCATCCATCTATTGCAGGAACCCTGTACAGTCCCTGCTGTGCTCTCCACTTTCCGCTTTCAACACTTTCGTGCTGTTGCTCATAAGCTCTATTCGACATAATTGCAGGATAGTTCCAAGCAGTGGCAGGGATTGCTTGGGGCCCCATTTACTCTCTTGTGTTGTGTTTCATTTGTTTGCCAGGCTGACATATGAATCATTGACTGCCCTGGAAATTCCCAATGACATGTTACAGATTATCCAGGACCTAATTTTGGACCTCCGTATACGTTGTATAATGGTGACATTGCAGCATACAGCAGAAGGTATGTTAGGAAAATTAGTAGCTTTTACTTGACAAGGTTATCCTAGAAAGCTTCCAAAGCCTTGAAAATAAGAGAAAACTAGTGTTAGGGAAATTTGCATGTATTTATTCATTTCTAACTGTAGAATAGAATTTTTCCTTTTTTTAAAAAGTACCTTCTAAAAATAATTTAGTTGAGATTTAAGACACTGCAGAAGTTAAGGTGGATGTACTTGAAGTTAAGAATTTATTTAAAATAATAAATTTTAAATGGAAATTGCTGGCTAGAAAAGTTTATGTAAAATATGAACCCTGTTTAAGAAACTTGTGGATATTTTCTAAGTTAATTTTAAAATTCACATGAAATCAGAACATGATTGACAGTGTTTCTGTGGATACTAGAA
The DNA here is from genome assembly GCA_004026605.1 of Ondatra zibethicus. Taxonomy (NCBI): domain Eukaryota; kingdom Metazoa; phylum Chordata; class Mammalia; order Rodentia; family Cricetidae; genus Ondatra; species Ondatra zibethicus. The sequence continues at coordinate 192,927 of PVIU01001482.1, read as the reverse complement.
ATTTACATGCTTTTCTTTATACTTTGAAACTTTTCCAGAATTTTCTATATAGAGCTACCAAAAGGCCACCAAGTTATTTTTATAATGTGACCATTGAAATTTTAAATGTGTTTAAAAAAAAAGAAATAAGAACATTGTTATAAACAGCATAGGCCATTATTTCTGCCACCAGGACTTTAAGTATGGAAGACCCTGCACGTAGAATTGGTAGTTAATAGGACATTGCGTCGGGGAAGAGAATAGAATCCAGTTAAGAATCTAAACATTCCCCTCCATCTTCACCTAAGCAAGCCTCCCTGCTGAAGGTTTGGGCAAGTGCCATTCCTCAAGAGGGAGCCAGCCACCACTCAGGAGTGAGAATGAGGACTCACCCTGACTCTAGACTGCACTGGGGCTGATTTTGCACGTGCCTAGCACTTGGTGACGAATACTGAGAGAGTAATCACTGTTGTGATGCTTCTTTGCTCCTAGTCTGGAAAGCTACAAATTAGGCTGTGCTGTTAAAAACAAAGGAAAAGAAAACCCAAAAGTATTTGCATGAGCACCGTGGTGGCACATGCTTTTAATCCCAGCACTTGGGAGGCAGAGGCAGGCAGATCTCTGAGTTGAAGGCTAGCCTGGTCTACAGAGTGAGTTCCAGGACAGCCAGGGCTACACAGAGAAACTGTTTCTAAAGACAAACAAACAAAATAACCATTTGTTAGGAAATGTGAAAACACATAACTAAGACCTCAGATCTGTAAGTATTGCATTGTATCTCGTTTTTCACAAGCTTATGTAAAATAACTAAAAGCCACAACCCATGGATGTTTTTGTCTCTGTTGAAGTTCTCTGAGACAGTTATCATAGAAAGTATTTGTGTCCTTCTTTTCCATGTAGAAATAAAGAGATTAGCTGAAAAAGAAGATTGGATTGTTGACAATGAAGGGCTGACTTCCCTAGTAAGTTTAAATTAATTTTATTGTTAGTCATTAATGTTTGTTACAGGCAAGAGAAATGTGTTTATTTTCTTAAGGATCGTGCTCATTTTGCATTATAACTCCAACTGGTTTCTAGAAATTGTGCCGTGTTCCCAAAGTCAGTTTTGCTTACTGCTGATCCACAGACATTTAAAATGAGTAAAAACAGTAGAGTCTATGTGGGTCTGGATCACTACTATATCACTACTTCTGTTTGCATTACTTTTTAAAACTGGAGTGTGCTTAATTCTGCATTGCTTAGCAACTTGAAGTTTTCAGAAACGCAAGCTAGAGGAATGATGGTTCTGTCCCCAAAGCTAAAACAAACCCAAGCGAGAGGCATAAGCCAGTGCAGGCAGCTACAAATAGGTCAGGCAGCAAACAGACTCATGATCTATTTCTAGAGTGTTCATTCTAGAAACATCCTCTTTCTGAGTGGATTTAGAATTTTAAGTGCCGTTGAGAATACTTTTCATAGTTTTTCGTGTTTTCATGCCGTTTGAGGGGTGCCTGGCAGTCTGGGTGGGACCGAGTGGCTGCTGAAGCAAAGCCTTAGGCAGGACAACGGTGGGTGCCTTTTCCTCATGCTGGCTGCACAGCTTATCGTGCAGCCAGTGCCCAGGGTGCCCTCTGCACCAGCTTCAGTCCGGCTGTCCTGCTGCTCCTTTTAAGCCTCACTCCTATCAGGAGGAAAGTAGAGCAGTCTCTGAGTCGCCACAACCACTGTCTTCAGAGTCTGTTGGCCGAAAGCATCCCCATGCCTGAGGAAGTAGCTACTCAGCAGAATGACTACTGCCAATTTCTTTCATGTCCTCCTTTGCAAGGGAGAGAAAATAAGTTCTGAGTTTGGAACTTGTAGTTTCTGCCAAGAATAAAGTGGATTTGGCCCCACAAATTATAAACCACTGGTTAGTTGGGAACAGAGATCCCACCCAGCATTTTTCCTTCTCCTGGAGTCTGCATGGGCTCTAAGTAGTCTTACTTCAAAAGCTGGGACTGGTTGTCTCCTTGAAGTTCAAGGCTCTACTCCAGGTCAGTATAAATGGATGCCAGTGTTCTTTAAGTTTAGAAAAGACATAGCTACCTCCAGTGTTTCCTAAGTTAAATCATGCAAGAGATGAGCTGAGAAAGTTCATTATTTTTAATAATCAGTAAGGATTCTTTTTCAGAGGATCTTTAGATTAAAATGCTTAATTGGTTGGATTTGTTCTGTTGATTGCATTATTTGCATTTAAATCTAAAGTATTCTTTAATTAATTCTCTCACACTAGCTCTGTAGAGAAAGATTGTATGTGGTACTTAGCTCATCACTTTCTGACATACGTAAAAGACTAATAAGAGTTTTTATATTGATTATATGTTGAAGTCATTTGAATTTCTAGTTTTATTTCTGCTGCTGTGTTAAAGTACTCTGACCAAAAGCAGCTTAGGGAAGAAAGGGATTCTTTAGCTTACAAGTCCAGGTCACAGCCCATCATTGAGGGAAGTCAGGGCAAGAACTCAAAGCTATTCCACATGGCATTGTCTTTATCAAGGAACTCACTTCACAGCCAGTGAAGTCAAGCAAGAACCATGGGAAAGGATGTTTGATGACTGGCTGCAGGCTTATATTCCCATTCACTTGTATAGTTCAGAACAGCTTGTCTAGATTGGTGTTGCCCACAGTGTACTGGGCCCTACTTCATCAGTTAACAAAACAGCCCTCCATAGACATCCATGGGCTGATCTGATCCAGGCAGCTGCAGAGCTGAGGCTCTCCCTCAGATGACTGTGTGCTGTGTCAGGGTGACTGGCAGATCTAAGCAACAAGAGATGCTGTGTTAAATAAGTTGTATAAAATTTCTTCTTAAGCTGTCTGATGTGGGATATCTCATGTTTCCTCTGTGGCTTATGCCCGTAGCACACATCACTCTTCTGAATGATGGCCTGGAGGAACCAACACTGCTCTCCTGAGAGTCAGAGTCTCTCCTAGGGAAGACCCAGAATCTCTTTGGCCCGAGTCCCCATTCACCAAAAATGAGCAGAATGTCTTCATAGTGTGGACTTAGAAACAGATATGGTTCTGTACACTAAAGCATGACGTAAACTACAAAGTTTTGGACAAAGAATTTTATTTGTTAAGTTAATACTTATAGTAACTGGGGCACCATGCTAATTACTCTTTGCATTATTCCTTACCGTATCTTAAAATCTCTTCTAGGCAACTATCTAATAATCATAGAGAGCTTAAAGGGTTTGCTAAAGAGAAATATTGGGATGTCAGTCACTGATGAAATAGGTATAGGAAGTTAGACATCAAGTTACCTTAATGCCCATGCTTGATCTCTGTCTCAAATGAGTTTTGTACAAAGGAAGAAAAAAAGCTACATGTTCAGTTTGAGAAAGTTAAAAGTTCTTGTTTCATGAAAAACAAAAGCTGACCAACGCTCAGTCCTCCAACACAACGCAGGTGCTGGCTTTAGATCCGTCTTGGTCAGAAAGTCAGCATATACAGCTCCTGCACCATAGAGTAGAACTCTGCTGGGAACCCTGGAAAATGACTGGACTGATTATTAGGGAAGCATGGCTCTATTATGTTTGTAAAATTGGATTTCCCTAGTGCAGTAATAACCACAAGATAATTAATTTTGTTTGGCCCTCACTACACACAGACATCACATGAATACACACAGGGTTAAAAAGAACTAAACCCTGTGGGCCGTGTGAAACAAACCACTGAAGTGGTGCATCTGGAGTCAGCCAAAACATCCTCTAGCCAAATACTGGTGAAGAAAGCAGCTATCGTGGTGGGCTTGATGATGCTGATGACCTTTGTAGCCGCTCAGCACAGAACTTTCTCAAGAGGAAAGAAGGGTCAAGACTTAGAGCAGGAGCCCACATCCCAGCTCTGAGCAGCTCAACCCTTTGTGCATGTGTACCCTGAGGACAGACTCATTTACATGCCCTGAACTTTGATCTAACCCTCTGAGGAGAAAGCTTGCTTCCTTCCCCCTTTGCTTTGCCTGGGATTAGGAAGAACCCCTGGTATGTGCTCTGGAAGTTAGCACTGAGCCTTTGAGGGCATGGCTGCTCTTGCATCTAGAAAGTGTCTTAGCTAGACCCTCATTAGCTATACCCTCACTAAGGCTCTTCAACAGATCAGGTGAGAGTATACTGTTTTTATCAGGTGCTGTTCCCTCCCTTCTTTCCTTCCTTCCTTCCTTCCTTCCTTCCTTCCTTCCTTCCTTCCTTCCTTCCTTCCTCTTTCTTTTTCTACCTTGTTTTTTTTTTTTTTTTTTTTTTAATGTGGAGATTTCTTTCAGAACTAGAATGGTTTTGATAACCTACAGGTGGGTGATTTACTGGTAACAGGAGTTTCTAGAATAAGAAGAGCAGTTGTTTAGACTATTTACTGCTGCCTTGGCTGAAGCTGCTCTCTAAAGCTGTCTAGTATTTTCTGTCCATTCATGGTGCTAATATAGGTGTAAAGAGTACGAAAGTCTAGTTCAGATCCTAATACATGATGTCTAAGTGAGCACACATGAACGCCAGCATCTCACTGCCCACAGGTGACATTCAGTTTTTATTCTCAACATTGTGCTTGCTATTTTTGTTTAATCACCTTAGATAGCTGTGCCTACTGTGGAAGGTAGGTTAAATAAGCAGGTCGCCATCTGACCATTTGTTTTCTCTTTGTTTTGTAATCTTTCGGATCAGACCCCAGGCTTCCCACATGCTCGGCAGTAGTGAACAGTGTGACTCCAAGTGCTTTCTGTGCATTTATGGTTCAGCCTATTCCTCCTTTTTCCACTTCTACTTCTAACTACTCTTCAGGTGCGCCTAGTGGTTTCAGTGTGTGTCAGTGTAGTGACACTAACACCAGGGCCTATTTTAGAAAAGTAAACTGGTTTTGTTTTTGATGTGTATGGGATTTTTCTTCTGCTTTTTCCCAAACCCTTTCTAAAAACTGGTGGCTCTGGTTCTTCCTGAAGATGTCCTGCCCAGAGTGTTAGTTCAGTGTTAGTCTTGGCCTTGCTCAGAGCCCTTGCAAATCTTAGGTCCTAATCCCTCTCTGCACTCGTGTTCAGAGCTAGCACCTCACTGTCTTACTGAGGCCTCAGTCCTGTGGTTTGCTGTCCTCTCCTGTGTCGTGATGTCCTCATACCTCTTTTGCCCTGTTCTCAGGGATTTGGGCCCTCCTGTTTAGAGAGAAGACCCTCCCGCACCATTTTCTGTGAGCTTCATTCAGTATTTTCTCCGTGATGCTTCTTATTGTTTAAGTTACAGTTTCATGTCTATAAAAAACAAAACAGCAACAACAAAAAACCTGTGACTGTCATGTTGTATGCCTCTCAACTTGGAAAAGCATGTAGTGAGAATTCTATCAGATCTGCTCATGTGAACTTCAAGTGAACACAGAACACAGGCACTGGGATGTTAAAATCTGTACCCTTTTCTTTTATTTCCTTTCCATCCATTTCCTTTTCTCCTCTTTTTTCTTTTTGTTTTTTTTCCTTTTTTTTTTTTTAAGACAGTGTTTCTCTGTGTGACCCTGGCTCTCCTAAAACTTAACTTTGTAGACCAGGCTGGCCTCACTCAGACCTGCCTACCTCTGCCTCCCAAGCGCTGGGATTAAAGGCAGGCTGCAAGTTTCAGTTTTTGACTTAGTGTACATAAAAAATGAGTACAGTGACTTACTCGGCTTTAAGGATCTTGTACATCCTCTAGATGGTTGTTATAACTTTAGGTTTGACTGAACATAAGAGGTAACCCACCTAGAGAATTGAGCTCATACATAATAGGCATGCAATGTAGTCCTCAGAAATGAATGCCTTACATTTGTTCCTTGTCAGTTTCCTATGAAAAGAGAATTTTGATTAAAAACGTATTCAGTTCTAGATGAATTAGAAAAGCCTTAGTCTCAAAATTTAACCCTTTTGAAACATGCCAGTCTCAACCTCACTGCATTTAGACTCATGGTCAGATTGTGTCTTGTGTAACTCTGGAGACTTGAGCTTTCAGTTGCTTTCAGCTCCATAAATAGGTGGTTTTCTTTCTTTCAGCCGTATCAGTTTGAACAGAGCATCGTGCACTCCCTGCAGTCATTGAAGGGTGTTGTCGACTGTAAGCCTGGAGAAGCCAGCGTGAGTTTCAGCTCTCTTCCACATGCCTTAGCCATTCTTAAGAAATCCCTCCCTGGTGTGGAAGGACTGGGAGGAGAAGAGCGAGAAGAAACTGTAGCTGGGATATAAAAACAAAAAGAAAAGAGATTCCTTGCCTGGGAACTACAATAAACAGTAGTCATTGATGTCCCAGAGCTGTTCTGTCTTCTAAATGCATTCATTTAGTTACCTACTTCGATGTGTTGAGTTCAGGATCCAAGGCAGGCTGAGCAGATAAAATGTGGTCCAGCAGCTTCGAGTAGAGCAGAGTTCTTGTGGACTGATTGAATGTCTGACGTGGGTATCATCAGCCAACTGGGGGTCAGAACCACCACTGTTAGAAAGCTGTCTAAGGCTAGCCCTTCGGAGTAAGGTTGCTGACACCCAGAGTGGTGGTCCGTGTTTTAGCTTTTACATCTAGTTTTTCAAGCAAAACATTTTGTTTGCTTAGCAAAATCAAAACTTTTTTTTAATCTAAATCCTTCATAGGTCTTTCAACAGCCTAAAACACAGGAGGAGGTTTGTCAACTAAGCATCAATATCATGCAGGTAACTAAAAGCAGTGGTAGAGACTCTGAATCCATGCACTGATCTGTCATTCACCATTGATAATGTTCATATCACTATTAAATAAGAGTTCTTTTAAAATCTTATCTGTGTGCAAAAGCATTTAAAATAAGTCGGCTATACAGATAAAGTTTAATGTAGAATTAGTTCTTGTTTGTTTTAGCAATGCCTGTATATTTCATTATATTGTGTTCTGTCTGTTTTCATGGTACTTTGTATTCATATCCTTTAGGCAGCAGATTAAATTGAATGAAAATTGGTTGCTTATAATTCATGTACAGTTGTAAAGCTGTTTGATTGTGACCAGTGTTTCATAGGTACAAAAATGAAGTTGAGCATGTTTGTGAATAAATAAGGAAAAGGAAAAGGGTCTTTGTCCTATGTATTCAAGAACATAACTGAATACATAAACGTTGACTCAAAGTGCTTATGATATTTTGTCACCTTTGTAGTTAGACATATATTTCTACTACTTAGTTCACATGTACACACACACATCTACATACCTACATTACTAGACACATCTCTCCCCTACCTTATATTTTATTGGCCAGACAGTTCTGCTTTAATTTATATAAAATTGTTTTAATATTCAAATAGATTAATACCTGAAAGCTCATATCACTGAAACTTGCTATTTTTAATCCAGGTTTTTATATACTGTCTGGAACAACTGAGCACCAAGCCTGATGCAGACATAGATACTACTCAGTAAGTAAAAATGTAATTAATCTCATTGATGCATTTAAGAGTAATAAAATGTAAGAAATATGTACCATACTGAGGTGGGGTCTCACATGAAATCTAGGTTGGCGTGAACTTATTATATGCTTGGGTTGCCCTCACTCTCTGCAGTCCCGGCCTTCTGAGACCGTGCCTGCCCTGACTCTTGACAGACACTTGTTCTCTCCCAGCTCTGTTACACGGAGCAGCACATAATGCTGTTGTCCTTATTTTTCTAATGTGCAGTTTTCCGGTTGATACTTAGCATGTGAAACTCCTGTGTGCAGTCTTTTTGGATGACACTTGGCATATGAAACTTCTGTGCCCCTAAGTTCATGCTTTAACACAGATAGTATCAAAATAAGTGTTTGCAGAACCTAATTGGCAATTTGAGAATTTTTCTATTTACTTGTGTCTTAGGGTTTCTGTTGCGGGGAAAAGACACCATGACCATGACAGCTATTATAAAGGAAAACATTTAATTGGGGTGGTTTACAGTTTCAGAGCTTCAGTCCATTACCATTATGTTTTGAGATGGTGGCGTGCAAGCAGACATGGTGTTGCAGAAGGAGCTGAGAGTTCTACATCTTGATCCAAAGGCAGCAAAAGGAGAGACTGTGTACTGGGCATGGCTTGAGCATATAGCTTGAGCATAGACCTCAAAGCCTGCTCTTACAAACATCCAACAAGGGCACACCTATTCCAACAAAGCTACACCTTCTAATAGTGCCACTCCCTATGAACATTGAAACACAAGACTTTATGGGGGACATTCATATTCAAACCACCATGCTTAGCATTAAATTTTGTTCATTGGTATATAAAACTATTGTCTCTAGGGAACAAATACTTTTTTGAAAAATCTGTGTGTATATGCACATTCCCAGTTTGTTTACTTACATCTGTATGCATGTGTGTGTGTGAGAGATGGAGTGGGGAGGGCGTACTTTGTGGCCAGAAGTAGCTGATGAATGTTTTTCTCAGATATGCCTTTGCCATATATAGGCTGGGTCATTCATTTGCCCAGAGCTCACTGACTCAACATGTCTAGCTAGCCCATTTCCACCTCACAAGTACTGAGAGCACAGGTGAGCTGTCATACCCACCTGGTATTTACATGGGTTCTAGAGAGCTGAACTGTATTGCTCACATTGGGTAGCAAGCACTAAAACAACGGCCATCTCCTTAGCCCCACATTTTTAATTCTTGTAGGTCTTTTTGATATGATCGTATGTATTTGGCTCATTATGCCACCAGAACATTGTGTCACTAATCACAGCCAGATCTGTGATCTGGTGAAGTCAGTCTTTTCTTATACTTTGCTAGAATTTTTCATTCCTACATTGCTGGATTCTAATGGGTAGTGTGGCATTTCCAAACTTTTATCTTCTGCTCTGATCCATATGTAACTCTATATTAGTTAGTGATGTTTTAATTAGCATTTCTTTATATTTCAACTCTTTTTCAGATTGGTATTTTTTTGTTGTTGTTGCTGTTTTGTTTGTTTGGGTTTTTTTTGAGACAGGGTTTCTCTATGTAGCCCTGGCTGTCCTGGAACTCGTTCTATATACCAGACTGGCCTCTAATTCAGATCCACCTGCCTCTGCCTCCCAAGTGTTTTTATTATTGTTGTTTTGAAGTATTATTTGATATTCATCATATTAGCTTCCATATGAATTCAAATCAGTCAAATTTAAAGAAAAAATTTGCTAAGGTATTTCTTCTGATTCTGTTAAATCAGTAAATTAATTAGTGGGTTACCCTGCTCTTGCTTTTCACCTTTTAGTGTTTTTGATTGCTTATGAGTTGTCAACTAATTTCTTAGCTCACCTGTAAGTAGGTCACTGTGAAAATGAGTTTTGAACTTTCCCCTGGAAATTCTGATAGTCGAAAACATTTTAGTTATATGACTGTTATTTGACATTTGACCATTTGGTAATTTGTTTTTTAATTTAATACAGTCACTTGAGTATTGAGAATGTTCCCATAGAAGTTTTATGTAGTCCAGGATAAGAAATAAGTCCATAGCACTTCCTTATATATATTAAATATAAAGAAGACATTTTGGAAGTTGTACAGCTGTTTTTATCAAAACATTTGAAGTCAGTGTAGTTTTAAGTCAGTATTAATTGTGACTATTCTCTTGCCTCTTCTGCATTTAGTCTTTCTGTTGATGTTGCATCTCCTGATTTGTTTGGAAGCATCCATGAAGACTTCAGTTTGACTTCAGTAAGTAAAATGCCAAACACAGAAAGTAAAGTGTGTCATGTTAAAGGTTGTGGCTGTGGTAATCAGCCTAAGTCACTTGAACAGAAAGCATCATTGCATGTAAGATGGACTCTGTAGACTCTGTGCTTTGCTCTGGGACTATATTATGTTGTGTAAATATCTCTGTGTGTGTATCACACTGAAAAAGATCTTTTCCTGGAGTTAAACATGAAAAGACCCAACATGTCCGCTGCATCTTGAGTGTTAAAGGTACCCTGGTTGTTCCCTGGTGCTGCAGAGTTGCCTGGATAGCCTGGGAGGGGCAGAGGCAAGGCATTTCCATTGTGTCGTTTGCCCCTTCAGCCTGATAAATTCCACTTTTCGCTGCTTTATTTCTACAACTCCCCTGTTTAGTTTGAACATAGGTTACTTGGCAAAGCCAAACCAAATTCCCACAGGCTAACTAATGGAGGCATTTACTCAATTCTCTGTTGAGGTTTTTCTTCCCAGGTAACCTAGCATGTGTCAGGGGGAAAAGTCAACTAGGACAGGTGGCAAAAGCTATGGGAAGCCATAAAGTGGACTGAAGCCGGCCTTTCCTTGTGAATCTGGGAAGAAAGTGGGGTAGAAGGCATAGGACTGGAGAAAAAAGCCTTTGAAACTAAGACCCTACCAACCATCTGGCCCAACTATGCTTTTGCTTTCTTCCTCTTTTAGAAGGAGCCTAATTGATACATAGTGTCCTTTTCAACCTTTGTTCTAGTTCCCACTCCCAGCAAACACTGTGTGTCCCATCAACCATTTCCCAGCTCGTTGTGTGCCCCGCTGATCTGGAGTACTGCTCTGATCCTCCCATCCCTCTTTAGGGGTAGAGTGGAGGGCGGAGTGGTTCCATGTGATCCTCCTGGAGGTGCAAAGTACCCATCAGGCTCTCAGCTGTCTCCTAGGGTTTTGCACTTAACGTTTCCTCCTCACAGCATCTTCCCTGTCCACTTACTTCCCAAGTTCTTTGGTTTCCAAAATTGGTTCCGGTGTTCTTCCCAATGGAGGGTGTCTCATGAGATCTAAGTCTTCATCTCAGGGGACTGAGATGCTCTCAGTGCTGTGGCAACCAGAAGGGTAACTGATTTGATAAGAAAGATATCTAGATTTAGAGTGGGAAGAGTCTTCTTACTCATAGCCTCAGGGGCTTTGAGGGCAAGAGTGTCCCTTCCTGGTGCTTCCTGGAAGCACAGAGAAGTAATGCCTAAGGCCCATTCCTACATCTACAGGGACTGCAGGTCAGCCTAGCTGTTATGGTCAAGTGTTTGTCTCTACACCAGGAGCCGGCAAGCTTCGGATTAACCATCCAGGCTAAAGAACTAGATTGTTGTCATTCTTCTGTTCTTCCCACTTTCATATGATGTTTCATAGAACATATATGAACAAAATATACTGGCTAAGAGTTAGTCTTTAGATCACTGACGTAATTCTTTTCACTTTAAAGAGGTTCCATGCATGCTGTAGCGGGAAAAAGCAAGTCAAGCCAGCTGGGGACCAGGGCAGGAAAGACCCGCAGGCTCAGTCAAGCAGAATAGACATTCACATCTGCATGAAAGAATGTAAAGGATGGGTTGAAGCTAGTTGACACATTTGGCAGTGGCTGCTGGAAAGTCCTTTACTTCATGCCCTGTAAAGGAATGATATGACAGGAGGTGACAAAAGGGGATTTGGCTCCACCATGGCCAAACTGCTTACTTTCTAGAAGTGTTCCTGCTGTGTATTCACTATGGAAAATAATGTCATATACAATATGGCCTCCTCTAGCCTTTTTGTGTGTGGAAGATATGTTTGTAATTTATTCATGTACAGAAAACTAGCAGTGTACATTTAACCCAGTTTAGTGTGAGTTCTTTGGCCTTTGCCTTTTCCAGTTTGGCGATTAGAGCCACAGAATTAGGACCCAAGACGTTGCCTCCCCAGTGGTGGTGGATCTCATCTTATCTGTCATTATAATTTGCCCAATAGTTTCCACCAGCTTAGCCAGAGCATCCTTGTCTTCTGAGTTAACCTGTGTGAAGGCATCAATGGTACATATCTTCCTGTGGACCAGCCACTTAGCCTGGCTTTTCCCTTGAGGATGCAGTAGGGGAACCCCATCTTCGACACAGGGCAGGTAGGAAGACCAGTAGCTCAGTGTGGTCTACATCAATGGGCAATCACCACCAGCTGAAACTTCTTGTTCTTCACTAAGGTGGTGACTGTATTGACCCCGCTAGAAGGACAGGTGGTCTCTGAGTTGATACATGCCCTTTGCCAACAGCTTTCTTCTCAGCATGAGCCATCAGCCTTGCTTCTTCTCCTGCTTTGTCTGTGGCTATAGCTGTGGGCAAACTTAAACAGTTAGGTAACGATTTGCCAGTTCAGGGCCTGGGTGAACTGGTTAATGGCAGGAGGTACTTTGAGCCGCTGCAGCCTAATGTAGAGGGGCCATTTGACGAAGCGTGTGAGATCTCTTTTGGGCTGGATGTCCCGCCCAGTGCCAAAGTTCTTAGAGTTTTTCTCAAACAAAAGATTCACCACTTTTTAGACCTCCTGTTTCTTCATGACAGTGGAGGCTGGGACCACCTTCTTCCCCTTGGTCTTCTTTCCCTTGGGCATCTTGCTCAGCTGGAGGAGAGAGTCATCTGGCCTTTTTATATTTCATTTCCCAACTAAAAGTTAATTCAGGGCCACTACCTTTGGTTGTTTGAGTTACTTTAATGGTTCTGTAATCTTTCATTTATGTTTGTTGATGACCAGAGCTGGTGGTATATAGGTAGCATTGTGCTGGAAATAAAGATAGGGAATTGTAATAAGGAAGTGAGAAAATGTTTAAGTACTAGAAGATAGATTTGCTTGGCTATTGACTTTAGAGGCTCTTGTTCATCCCTTGGTCCACATGCCTCAAAGAATAGGAAGCTATGTTTTTCTGCATTTTCTCCCCTGGAGTACTTAAGTTACTGTGATTGTACAGAAAGAGTAGTAACTGTGGGGGAGAACTGTTCCTGGAAAGTGGCTTTGCCTTAGTTTCAGTCAAGGATCTTGACTGAAGGCTCTGGATGAGTCACCATTCCAGAGAATACCTCGCACCTGCAGGAACACAGATTGGGGCTACCCTGAAGTGAACCACAGCAGCAGCAGGAGCCATTCCTAGAATTTTGTTTCCAGATATAGTTCTTCTGAACTGTAAAAAGCCCATTGTATTCATAGCATTGTAATTGCCGTTTATTAATTTTGTAGGAAATTATTTAGGTAGGTAAAACCTTGAAGAATATAACAGCAAGAAGCTCTCTTCCCTGTTCCTTGTCTTTCTGGGGAGGGAGGAGGGGGAAGTATCCTCAGAGACACTCACTCCCCATTGGAAGGAGGCTCTTCCTGGATATAGGAAACATTCCCACAGGCCCTCACAGGCAGGAACTTCTTGAAGGAACAAGGAGCCCTTCAGATAGATAATATGACATTAAAATATTCTTAAGTTGTGAAAGATTCATAAATCATTTTCTAATAGTTTCTTTATTTTATATAGTTTTTCATAATATCATTTTGGGTGGCCTTTGGTGTACATAAAATATTAAAGCCTTTCTTTGGGGGCTATTGGATGTAGAACCCAGAGCCTTGAGCATTCAGGAGAACAACTCACTGCTGGGCTGTACCCCAAGTCTCTGCTCAACTCTTCAGTGTAAATGGAATAGTCAACAATTAGTGGAATTGGATTATGTTTTCCTGTGTGTTAGGAAATAAACAGCCAAGAAAATCAGGGCATTGGGTATTGATGTTAAAGAGCAGAAGCCTATCACTACACTTAATATATAATCAGGGTTATCTTCTGCATTCTCCAGCACTGTCAATGTAAACTGCTAATGACTTGTTTGAATTTTAGGAGCAGCGACTTTTGATAGTCCTGAGCAATTGCTGCTATTTAGAACGTCATACCTTCCTAAACATAGCAGAACATTTTGAAAAGCACAACTTCCAGGGAATAGAAAAAATAACACAGGTAAGTGCTTTGGTATTCAGTAGTCAAGTCCAATGCTTTTACACACTATTTTCTCAGCACCTCCTGGGCTCCCCGTTGTTCCAGTTCCCCAGGCCCCCATACCCATTCTTCTTACCAGACCATCTATCAGGGGAATGGTTTCCTTCCTTGCCTTGAATTGTTAATGTAATACTGCTTTTCTCTGGAGCAAAGCTTTCTCATGGTTGAAGTGGTTTGCTTAATTCTGTCAAAGTTGTTCAAAAGTCAGGCAAGACAATTAGGAGAGAGAAACAGCAAGCCTAAATCTTTAAGAGTCTTTCCATTTGGCTCCTGTTGGGGTTAAGCCTTTAGGCACTGCTGACATCAACCCTGGTCCTGACTGCACAGAGACCTCTTCCTGCTAATCTAGCCTGTCCCTCCCCTCTTTATCTCCCTGGGAGTCAAGCCCTGCCTCTGCACACTGCTTTAGCCGGTGCATGTACACATCCTGCTCCCTAGCCTCTGGCCTCTTCCTTCCTGCCTTAACCAGAACTCTTATATGCTTTGTGCTCCGCCTGCTGGATGTAGGCAAAAGTGTACAGATAAATGGAGCTGGTTTTGTGATTTAGAATGTTCACGCTCTTGTTTATAGTTTTTCAAATAAGCAGAAAAGGAAAAAATGAAGTACCTTGTTATAAAGATTGCTAGTTCCTGAGCAAAGTTTATCAGATTTCTAGGTAAAACTGAGCCAACTGTCTAATACCAGGACACTTTTCTCAGTGAAGAAAACAAGAAAGATAACCATCTTATTAATCATGTCATCAGGGTTGACTCTCAGTGGACGATCTACTTTTTATAAATGATGCTTCCAGTTCATAAACTAGCTTGGGTTTTTTTTTTTTTTTTTAAGAATGAAAATGTCAGAGTGGGTGGCTCTGTCTTGTTTTCCTGCCTTTTCGTAAAGATTAATCATCCTGCTGATAAGTGCTGTGACTTAGGCTTTGAGGCCAAATGTCTAGTTTATTTCCAGACATTTTTTTATGTTCATAATTGCAAGATCTGTGGAAAGTAGGCACTCTATCTTTATTCAATATGAAGAACTTTATCATTAAAGTGTGCGAAGTGATCAAGAGTTGGATAGGTTAGAAGCAGAGTTTGAGTCTCTGTTTTTGTGAAGTAATAAGCAGAAATTATGTTGCCTCTGTTTATACTATTAAGAAGCAGAGCGAAACTGACATAAAGGAAGGTTTTCGGTATTTTTTCCTGTCTTTATCTAAATCACAGAAAAAGATAATATGAGAACCTGGGGACAGCTTAGAATAAGCAATAGGTTTTTTATCTACTTTAGCATTATATTTTTAAAAATTATTTCTTGAATGTTTTGAAATTATTCAGTTGTGGCTGAAATGAATAAAGTGGTTTGGGCCACAGCGCACCTGCTTACAATACTGTGTGCCGAGGCTCTTATTTCCATGGTGTCAAGCGAGTAAAACCCCCTTGCTCTGAAGGAAAAAGGTCCCTCACAGCCCTTATTTTTCACAGTTCCCTTTCCAATGACATAACTCTAGATGTCTGCCAAGAAAATCATAGGGCAGGTCACGACGGACAGCTGTCTCTCCTGTTTCTGTATTTACCCCAGTGGCTATGCTCTTTTGGAAGGTGATCTCACGTGATCACTGGATGCTGGGCCTTCTCTCTGTTCCTCCTGTGGGATGTGCTGCCTGGTGGCGCAGGGAAGAGGCTCTCCCACTCCTTCCTCCTCTCTCTTCCTCCTTTCCTGCTGCCTTTCCTTCTTCTTTATTGATGCTCTGCCAGTAGAAGCCTGAAAACAACCATTTCTAAAATTCCTTTCATATTGTTTTTCGATTAATAATTATTTAATTATCTTGTTTCTTTTAAAAAAATGTATTATGCTGCACATGTCATGGCATTCATGTGGAGGTCAAAGGACAACATGTGGAAGCTGTTTCTCTCCTTCTACCATATTGATCCCAGGGATTGAATTCAGGTCATCAGACTTGGCAACCAGCACCTTTACCAACTATGTCATCTCTCTGGCTCTTCATTTTGTTTTTACCTTCAAAATAGAGTTCATTTAATATAAAAATAGCATATACGTAGTCATGTTTTTTAGGACTTTATTAAAATTTAATAATCAATTACATTTATGGGTGGGATGATTTCACAGATTTTATGGCATTTTTCATATGTATATGTTCATGTGTGCATGGGGGGCTGTCTTTGTAGGCCAGAGGCCAACATCAGGAGTCTGCCTCTATTTTCTTCCTTGTCTTTTGAGGCAGGCTTTCTCTAGACCTCACCAGTTTGGCAAGGCTAGTCGGCCATCAAGTCCTGGGTTATAGGTACACACCATTGTAGCTGAGATTCAAGCATAGTTGCTCATGATTATACATGGAACACCAACCAACCTAGCCATCTCCCTAACCCCCTCAATATATAATTTTATTTAATGTAGAATGGTAGAATCTCTGAGAAATGAGTGAGGATGGTGTTTTAGTTCTGTGATTCTCATGGGGCAGGTGTGTGAACTTCACTTGAATGTAGCAGGGACTTGAACATTAGTCTTTGATTCCATGTCCTGAGCGCTTCCAGCCCCATATTATATCCTAAGGCCAAGGATAAAACTGGCCTCATGATAGACCCCCAAGGAAATGAAAATAGGACACAAAGCTAATTGATTAATGTGGGACAACTTAACCTCGAGTGGCACTGAGTGGCGGCTCATTAGGTAAGAACACACAGCTCCTCTCACCCTGTGAGGCTCTGCCTTACAGCCTGCCCTTGAGGAACCCTCAGGCTTCTACCTTTTGGTCACAGACAACGAGTGCCCTGTGCCTAGAAAGTTCCACCTTCTCACCCATCTTCGTTTTCTGTTTGTGAAAAGCCTAGCTAAATTTTTGAGAAGGAGAAATAAAAGTTAAGAATCATCTTTAATGTACTAAACAAAGTGTTTATTGTTGTTAATAAGACAGATTACTTCCAACTTGTCTAGTTGCCCCCCCCAACGGTAAACCTAAACCCTTTCCTAACACCTCCCCACACCTAATCACTCCTCACACACACAGCAGATCTATATCATATCACTACCCCACACCCGGTCAGCTCCCCTCACTAACTTCACGTGGGACCCCAAGATTTGCAGGCTCCTGGTAATAGCCAGGTTGCTTTGGGGGCGATAGTTGCATTATGTTTTTAACCATCATTTCCCAGCATAGTTCTTAATTTTCATTTATAAAAATATCCATTAATGTGTTTTAATTTGCATGTCTTTTCTTTTTAGAAATGAGTACTTTTCCATTTTTATTAACTATATGATAGAAGAGACAGCTGGGAAATATCTAGAGACCAAGGGAGACAGAGAGCTTTGTTCTGTGGACAGAGACTAGATGTGGCACAGATCAAATTCCTCAGGAGTATTTGGTGAGAACATGAGAGCTATACAGCTGATAAGCCTTAACATGTTATTTTATTGTGGCTGCTATGCTGATGTAATTCTAGGGCCTTTTTTTGCATCTGTTGCATGCTACTTAGCCTGAATCAGAGTTAAGAAAAACATCTGATTTAGCATTTGTATAATTACAGATTCTCCCTCACTTAAGAATGCAGACATTGATCAAGTCTGGTATTAAATGCTCCTAACTTCAGAAACTCCACTCAGGAGGGTGAAGGGGACAGTTTCTTTTTATCACAAATCCAGAGAAGAGCCTTTATATCCAGCAACCAATTTAAAGTATTATCTATTTCTTGAGCCATATGTGCTATTATTACATAGTTTCTGAGTTCATTATTTTTACATTAGTTCATATTTTTAGTTTGAGTATACTTGTTAGATATTTTAAGTTTGTGACCATTTGAATATACTGATGGAAATGAATGCAGTTTTTTTTCCTTCCTGTTGTATTATCTGTGTCTATGCTTGATTTAGCTTTCCCAGAGTACATTAAGTTTTGTTAAGAAACTATTTTTGTACAACAAGTTACTTGTAATTAATTCATCTTAGAGTTTAAGGTTCTATAGACAAGTAAGTTGAACAAATGTGTTCCCTCTTACCAAATACTGAACTAAATGTTTGGTGCTCTTTAGTTGCCTCACATTACTTCTCTATGGGAAAGGCAAAAAGATACATACATGAGTAGATCCACAGTGGGGGCTGCAGATGTAGCTCAGCAGTAGAGTAGGCTTGCTTGCCTAGTGGTTCCATCCATGGTACCATGAAAATAAAGAGGGAGGGAGGGAGGGACGGAGGGAAGGAAGAAGGGAAGAAGGAAGAAAGAGAGGGTAAGAAAGGAAGGAAAGGAGGAGGGAGTGGACATGGAAGGAGGGGAGAAAGACTATCCATTAGTCAAGTCACAAACCTACCATTGACAGCGTGTTTTCCAGTGCAGCCTTTCGAAAAGCTTTCAGAAAAGGAGATGAAAGGTTCAGGCACAGGTCGTGGTTTCAGAGGTAAGAGAGACTGGCTTGCCTCCTGTGTCTTTAGAAAGCCGTGAAGGGATAGGAACAAGAGAGTGCCATGGCCACTTCTCCAGGGTCGAGTGTGAGGGTCTCAAATTAGAAACCTTTCATCTGAGCAGGTGAAAGCACCTCTCTCTGACCATCTCCATAGCACTTGTGTACTCTGACCATGATTTTTGCTTCCTCATCACCCTGGTATAGTTTTTTTTTTTTGGTAATCAGCTCTGGCCACAGCTTTGTCTACCATTAATGCCAGTGATGCCCAAATGCTTGAACCTTCCACCTCCTCCCTAGACTTGATTGCCGTTTCCTACCACACATCTTCACTAGACATTCCGGTGGGATTTCAGAGCACCCCCAAGCCAAAGTCACCTTCCTTTTTCTTTCGATGACTTTCCTGTCGTAGACAGTCACCATTGGGTCAGCCAGCTAGAACCTGTGAATTGTACCCTTTTTCTTATTAATTTATGTAGCTGTTTTTAAATGGCAAATGCTAATTATGTATATTGTAGAGTACAGTGGTGATGTTTTGTTCTGTGTATACATGATAGAAAGATTCAGTCAGTTTAATTAGCATCTCCATGCACTCATTAGCCATATTTTGTGTTGAGAACATTAAAATGTATCATCTGAGAAAATTTGAAAACTAAAATTCTTATTGATAGGTACCTTATGCAGTAGTTCCCTGAATCAAATTCTTTCAGACTCTGAAACTTTGTGCCTTTGATCCAGTTTCTCCTTCTCTCATACCCCAGCACCTCACCCCCATGGTTTCTGGACTGTCTGCTTTGGATCTATGAAATTAACTTTAGAAAGATAGCTGTTGTACTACCTATAGGTGAGACCACACAGTGTTTGTCTTCCTGTGCCTGGCTTATCTCACTAAATATAGTGCCTTCTATTGTCATTCTTATCATTGCAAATGACAGGCTTTTATTTTTTAAGGCTGTGTAGTATTCTGTTATGTATACTTACCACCTTTTCTTGTTCATTTGTTTTTGTGGTTGGTGTTTGTTTTTTCTTGAAACAAGGTCCTATATTTCAGTCGGGCCTCAAACTCCATATGTAGTTGGGGATGACCTTCTGATCCTCCTGTCTTCATCTTCCTCGGTGTTGGGATTACAACAGACATAAATACATCCAGTTTTATGCAGTTCTGGGGACTGAACCCAGTGCATGCGGGGTAAGCATTCCACCAGCTGAGTCACATCCCCAACTCGTATGCATTTACTCTTCTGCTGATGGGATTTGTTTGCAGGCATCCCCCATGACAGTCTATGCTACGCACTTGTCCCTAAGCCCCAGCTCCTTTGGACCATCTTCTGCTCCCTTGAGCGACTGTTCTTGTCTGGAGTCTGGCCTTTCTCCTCATCTGACTCTGGTGTTTCAAGAACCTGCTCTGCAGATGCATTTTTTTCTCACCTTTTGTTTTCTTTCTGATATCCAGCTCATCTTTCACAGAGTATCCAGAAACTATTCTACTGCACAGTTCTTCCTCCATCCCATATTCTTGAACATCTCCTTGCCTGAAGAATGAAACCTAAATGGCCCTAGCTGATGTTGGCGGGGACTTTCATCCATCTCCCTAACTTTAGAGGGCTGTCACTCAACTCATTTGATCCATCCGTCTTTCTCATTCATTTGTTCTTTCAACCACTCACTCAGCACCAGCTTCCTGTGCTCTGTTGAAAGAACATTTGCCTGTGGCTTTCCCTGTCTGTATAGAATACCTTTTCTTTAACCAATCTCAGCTTGACAAAGTCTTGTTGCCCTCTGAACCATTGGCCTTTTTATTATATTTCATGATATTTCCTTCCCATCAATGGATGGTACTTAACCGTACATTCTTATTAGCTCATCAACCACAAAACTTCCTCACTGTAGTCTCCGCAGTGCTTCAGCTTTTGTCTGCGTTCATTGATCCTCATCCTTAATTCTCAGTACTAATCAGGGGTATTTCTTTTGCTCTCTCATTCATCTATCTTCACGCGTGTCCGATTTCACTGAAATGTCCTGTTCATTGGAATTATATTTCAGTTAATTCTCATCTCTAGAAACCTGGTTTTTCTAGGGATAGTAAGAAAGGAGAAACAGCTTACTTACTGTGGAATGATTTCGAACGCTAGTGGTGAAGATACTCGGCGTGCAGTTCTTCATCGCATCCTTCTGATGGGGCGAGGGCTAAACCAGTCAATGATGGTGTGTAATTATGCCACCGAGGGAGAGGCTGGAGCGCAGGAGTAAAGCCTAATCCTCAGTTGTAAGGCAGTCACAGGGAATGAACACGCCATTTGAAGTGTAGCTGTATTGAGCACCCAGGTTTAGTGAGTCACTGAGACCCCCCCTGCAAGGGAAAGCAGTCTACTGGCCAGCTCTTGGGCTGTCATCAACCTGCATCCTGCTTCATCCAGTTTCCTTTTTTCTGTTAGAAGCGACTCCTCTTATTATCAGTTAGTTTCTTTTTACAAATTTATTTGTATTTTTGATTTTTCGAGACAGGGTTTCTTTGTGTAACAGCCTTTGCTGTCCTGGAACTCGCTTTGTAGATCAGACTGGCCTCCAGCTCACAAAGATCTGCCTGCCTTTGCCTCCTGAGTGCTGGGATTAAAGGTGTGCACCACCATGCCTGGCTCTTCCAAATTAAGTTTTGAAGATTTATCTTACTGGGGTGTGTGTGTGTGTGCGCCAGGTAAGTTTAGGTGCCCACAGAGGCCAGAAGAGGGCATTAGCTCTCCTGGGGTTGTAGTTACAGGTGGTTGTAAGCCAACCAATGAAAGTCCTGGGAATTGAACTCTGGTCCTCTACAAAAGTAGCAAGTGCAAAGCTTTTTAAAATAATAGCCTCAATTGACTTTTGAGTTTGTCTGCTTTTTCAACATTACCAGACTTCCTGGAATGAAACTGTGACACCTTCTCCCTATCCTGCCAGTGTAGGTGTTCTTTCTGTTCTCAGTCATTTGTTTTCCATTGTTTAGGGGTAAGTGTACAGGAGTGTGTGCATGTATGTTCACATGTGTGCAGCTTCCTTTGTGTGTGTGCAGGTGTGCATGGACTGTATGCACTTGCATGTAGAGGTCAGGGGTCAACCTCATTTGTCATTCCTTATGAATGTCCATGTTGGTTTTTTGAGGCAGTCTCTTACCAAGAACTGTTGCTCACTGATCAGGCTAGGCTGCCTGGCTGGTAATCTCAGGTGTCCGCCTGTCTCTGCCTCCTCAGTGTGGGGATCACAAGTTTGTGTCACCACAACTGTCTGTTTGTGGCCTGGCTCTTTTACACAAGTGGTTTTCTAAGTGGATACATGGCAATCTCCTTACCCACTGAGTGGTCTCCCAGCCTCATCTTCATTTGCAGACTGGCCTTGCTGGGAACTTTGCTTTCTCTCTTTTTTCCTCTTTCTTCCTTTTCTCTCATCCCTTTTTCCCCCTCCTCCTTTCCCACCTCCTCTCCCGTCCCCTAGGTTTTTTTGTTTTGTTTTACAGTACCAGATATTCAATCCAGGACCTTGTATATAGTAGGCAAATGTTCAACCACTGAACTACCTCCCACATTTTTTTTTTTAACAAACCTACATACTATTTTTGGCATTAATGGTTTTCTTTAATAATTGGATTTGTTCCCTTACACTTTAAATTTCTATTTTATTAGCTGCTTGAAGGAGTTAAAACATTAATTATAAGCCTTTCTTCTTTTCAAGTTCTCTCTTTAAATATCTGTAGCTCAAAGGTATTTACTTACTGCCCAGTCTCCACATGGGTTTAGATATGCTGCATTTTCCTTGTCGATCTCCTTTTGCTTAAGAATTTCTTGTTTAGGACTTGGAGGGGGGCATTACTAACAGTCACCAAATCCTCATACATGCTAAGCCAGGCTCTACCTCTGAACTGTATTCTGTACCCTCTTTTAAGAGTACTTTAAAGAATCTTTGGAGCTGGACAGATAGCTCTGCAGTCAAGAACACTTGCTGTTCTTACGGAGAACACTGGCTTGGTTCCCAGCACCCACATGGCAGCTCACAATCATCCGTAGCTGCAGGGGATCTGATGTCGTCTTCTGGGCCTCTACAGGCACATCATACAAGTGGTGCACATACATACATGCAGGTAAAGCACATAAAACAAAACTGTTTTGAAAAGAATACTTCTGTAGAACTCATATTTCACTTTTCTAGGATGCTTCTAGCCTGTTAGGTTTATGTTTGTAGATATTAGGCATGGAGGACTTTGGGAAAGGACCTGGATTTCATTTTCTACCACTCTTTTCTCCAACAGTTCATCTTTCCCAGACTGATTTGTTTGACTTCAGTTTAGTGCCTTCTCTCACAAATGCATAGATACATTCTCTGTATCTTTTCATGACCAGATGTATGTCTCGTGGGCTTAGGTAAGGGATTGACATGGTTCCGAGGTTGGGTTCTTTTACTGCTGGAGATGCTTGCAGTGGCCTCTCGGGTTTGAGGATGGCATTTCAGAGCTCACACTGATCCTTGATTCTCTGTATGTATTGTTACTTTCTTCTAAAACCGTGAAAGAGTCTCACCCCTTCGCATTCACTTAAAAACTGGGAACTCTAATAACGTGTGCCTAGATATGTACAGTGTCATCAGTCTAACTTGGAACTTTGCAATCTACTATAGCTCAAACTCTGTCTCAGAATCCAGTAAAATATCTTCTTTTGCTCGTTGGATTGTTGACTTTCCTTTTGTTGACCATTTATCTCCCCTTGAATGTCTGTGGGTTCGTGCTATACAGCCGCCTGGAACCATCTTCCCTGTTTCTAACTTCAGCTTTAGATTTCTGTTACTTTGTGCTTTGAAGGACAACTTGTCTTTCACTTCAGTCTCTTTGAAAGTTATATGTCCTGCCTCCATAAAATCATGTTCTGCACCCCTTCTAAAGGACGGTCATTGTGCTCTGTTCCTGCTGTTGGCTCTCATCACTGCTTGGTAGGTACTTTGGTTGCCATTAGATGCACTCTGTAGATGTGCGTTCCACTTTCTTGTTAGTTTGTTGAGGTTCAGGTCCAGTGTTCAAGAAGCCTGTGTGTCCCTCGGGTAAATAGTGTGAAAGAAGATTGCCATGCTCCACTACAGAGTACCCCCGGCCAGCACACTTTTGCTGTCAAATGGCATCGTAGTCATGTGAGTGCCATTGAAACCAAGCCCACTCCTGTAAGGCTGATGATAGCTTCTCTGTCTGTTTTGCCCTTACTGCCAGCAGGAGCTACAGTTGGCCTGTGCTAAACTGAGCCTAGCACTGGGCCTCTGTAATACTCAAACCAGGACTCTCTAGTGGCATCTTTGTTGTATTGTTTAAACCACGAGGGAGCAAGACCTGTACTTTGTGTCTCCGTGGAGTTACAGTAGTATAAATGCAGTCTTCTCAGTCATGCAGACATCTGATTGGAGGAAGCCAGGGGAGCCGTAGCTCTGCCAGTTCCCTCCCTATCTCAGAGACAGAGTCCAGCTCTCATCCTCAGTCTGGTCACGCACCCAGAGAAGACCATGTCTATATGGCTAAGTCCGAATTCCCACAACACTCAGGCAGGTTATTACAACAGGATGCCTTCCAATGACGCCACTGATGTGGAACACTGTAGTTGGTGCCCTTTGTATTGTAGGTTAGTGGCTGTTTAGTATTTATACTGCCAGTTTGCTCTGCCTACAGAGTGAACGTTTAAAGTATTCCAAAACATAATCTATACTCCATAGTTGGAAACTATTTCTTACTGTGTAAAATAGCCATGCTAATAGTTCTCCTTATTACTGAGGTAGTTAAGCTAGAAATCTGAACTTTATAGAAAAGTTCTTTTGAAAATATATTGGATATTTACTTGCATTATTTTTTCTTAGCTCCTCATTTGGCATTGTATACTCTTTCTCTCATGTTGTAGGTTAGCATGGCTTCACTGAAAGAACTAGACCAACGACTCTTTGAAAATTACATTGAGCTAAAAGCAGATCCTATTGTTGGATCCCTGGAACCTGGGATATATGCAGGCTATTTTGACTGGAAAGACTGCCTGCCTCCAGCAGGTAAGTCTACAAGCATTCCCAGTTTCTCCAAATACTATCTAGGGTGCTAGATGCAGATAGGCTGCTGTCAGCCAGGGTGTGCTTAAACAGTTTTTCTTTGTATTCATTCTTTCCTGTTCTTACCAAAGATAGGACATTTGTTATTTTTACTTATTGGTTTAAATTATGTTTTATAGTGAATTCAGTGTACTTTACCTTATGAATACTCAGTAGCTTATTCTTTACCTCCAAAGAATCATTAATTATACCTTTTGATTATGGATGACTTGAAGATGCAGAATGTCTTCCTACAATACTTCCTTTCCACATAGATATTAGAAGGACTGACAGTTTTATTCTGTGATCTTGTGAGTGTTGGCAAAAAAAATTAAAGATATTTAGTCCTGTTAAATATCTAATTGTTGATGCTGAAAGTGTACAAGGAAAGCGTGCAGGAATAAGATTATTACAGTAATTCAGAGAGGAAAAAAACAGTACACAGGATGGCTGGGTGGAGTACCAGTGGAAGGGCGTGGGATAGCTGAAAGCAGCGCCTGTCACTTTAGATCTTTTAAATATAGCTGTTGCTTTTTGAATCAAATAAATATTTTAAATTTCTCTGTGTGCGTATGTACATGTGCCATGATCTGAGCCATCGTATAATTTTTCTGACTAAGCAAATAGTTGTTTCTTTTTCTAAATTGCTATGGACTACATGAGCTCCTGTTTCTGTGGGAGTGACCATGCTGATATTAACCTTCAGTTCCTCTTGGGTCCTTAGATGCAGGTCCCCCAGTGGATGTTGGCTAAGGAGTTTGTCCCCATCTTCATTCTCCTTGTGATTGTCCTTTTTGTAGTACACTGTAGCATGAGAGCCTGGTTGGTTTCTGTCCTCCCACCAGGTCCCAAAGACAATCACATAGAGGTCTCCATAAGATATAAACTGATTGGCCCATTAGCTCAGGCTAAGTATTAGTTCTTATAAGTTATATTAACCCATTGTTCTTATCTATGTTAGCCACATGGCTTGGTACCTTTTTCAGCGGGGCAGGTCACATCCTGCTTCTTTGGTGGTCTGGGCAGGAGTCCGGGGGAGCTTCCTGCTTCCCAGAATTCTCCTATTCTCCTTACTCCGCCTCTACTTCCTGTCTGGTTGTCCCACCTATACATCCTGGCTAATGGCCAATCAGCGTTTATTTAAATCATGATTGACAGAATACAGACAATTCTCCCGCACCAATACACTGTTCTTATTAGATGTAGATGAGCTTATTTGCTGTTGAAACACCTTTAGTTTTTTATTGTGCACTATTTATCTTTAGTAATGCCCAAACCAGAATCATTAAATGCCTTTTTATATGAATATGATTTTTTAATTTTTCAAACAACAATCTTTCCCTCTCTTTTTCTATTAGCATGAATCATTGTACAAAATAACAGGCTTCTCTGTGGATACATGTGTATCCTGGACATGGTGTTTTCATACATGAGTATCCCAGACGTGGTGTTTTCATCCAATTGTGTCCCGGACGTGGTGTTTTCATACATGAGTGTCCCGGATGTGGTGTTTTCATACATGTGTATTCTGGACGTGGTGTTTTCATATGTGTATCCTGGACGTGGTGTTTTCATATGTGTATCCTGGACATGGTGTTTTCATACATGTGTATCCTAAACATGGTGTTTTCACACATGTGTATCCTGGACTTGTGCCATATTCCCCGCTCCCCAGTTACTCTCGGCATCATCTCATCTCTCCTGCGGACTGCCTATCTCACTCCAAGTCACTCCTCCCTTCTGTTTTCACACCTCTTGTGTTAAAATCTAGACCTGCATGTGAAAGAAAGACATGCAGCATCTGTCTTTTTTACATGGCTTGTTTTTTGATAACCTCTACTTCCATCTGTTTGCCTGCAGGTAACATAATTTCTTCTTTATAAGCAAGTAAAACTCTACTTTCTTTTCCTTTCTGTTTTAAATTGAAAATAGACTCTGCTCTCATACAATACATCCCAACCACAGTTTCCACTCACTCCACTCTTCCCAGCTCCCCCCAAATTCCTCTCCTTGATCCAGTACCCCTCTGTCTCTCTTCAGAAAAGAGGTCACCATTAGAAAACAACCAAATATGACAAAACAAAATACAATAAGACAAGGCAAAAGCCTTCAAACCAAAGCTGTACAAGGCTTCCCAACAAGAGGGAAAGAGTCCCAGGAGTAGGCAGAAGAGTCAAAGACACACCCACTTCCATTGTTAGGAGTTCCACAAAAACACCAAGCTAACAGCCGCCACATACACACAGAGGAACTGGTACAGACTCATACAGGCCCCATGCTTGCTGCTTCAGTCTCTGAGATCTCATACTAGCAACTGAACAGCATACCCGAGAGCTCTAGAACAAAAAGAAGCAAGCACCCAATAGAGTAGATGACAGGAAATACTCAAACTAAGGGCTGAAATCAATAAAATAGAAGCAAAGAGAACAATACAAAGAATCAGTGAAGCAAAGAGTTGCTTCTTTGAGAAAATCGAAATAGAAAAATCCTTATCCAAGCTAACTAAAAGATGGAGAGAGACTATACAAATTAATAAAATCAGAAATGAAAAGGGAGACAAAGCAACAGATACTGAGGAAATCCAGAGAATCATAAAGACATAGTTTAAAACCTGTGCTCCACTAAGTTGGAAAATCTAAAAGAAATGAATAATTTTCTCAGTAGGTACCACTTACCAAGCAAGGTTAAATCAAAATCATATAAACAATTTAAATAGATCTATAACCACACCCCAGGAGATAGAAGCAGTCTTTAAAAGTCTTCTAACCAAAATAAAGGCCAGATGGTTTTAGAATTCTGCCAGACTTTCAAAGAGGTACAAATGCCATTACTCCTCAAATTATTCCACAAAATAAAAACAGAAGGAACATTGCCAAATTCATTTTATTAGACCACAGTTACCCTGATACCCAAAATCACCTAAAGACTCAACAAAGAAAGAAAATTACAGACCAATTTCCTTTATGAACATAGATGCAAAAATACTCAATAAAGTATTTGTAAACTGAATCCAGGAACACATCAAGATCATCCACCATAATCAAGAGGGCTTCATCCCAGAAATGCCAGGATGGTTCAATATATGAAAATCAGTAAATGTAATCCACCATATAAACAAACTGAAAGGGGGTAAAATGATCATCTCACTAGATGCAAAAAAGGCCTTTGACAAATCCAACGCCCCTTCATGATAAAAGTCCTAATGAAGGTAATCTACAGCAAACCTATAGCCAACATCAAATTAAATGGAAAGTCACAGCAATTCTTCTGAAAGCGATCTGATAGTCCACTCTCTCCATATCTATTCAATATAATACTTGAAGTTTTAGCTAGAGGCACAAGACAACTGAAGGAGGTCAAAGTATCATTATTTGCAGATGATATGATAGTATACATAAGTGACCCTAAAAATTCCATCAAGGAATTCCTATAGCTGATAAACACCTTTAGTGAAGTGGCTGAATACAAAATTAACTTTAAAAAAAATTAGTATCCATCCTCTGTTCAAATGAGAAATGAACTGAGAGAGGAACCAAGGAGACAACACCTTTTACAATAACCACAAATAGTATAAAATATTTTGGGGCCCAAGGCAGCGACCTCCACAGGAGCAGGTGCAAGGGAGCAACTGTGGAAGGAGCAGCCTGAGCCAGAGACCTCTGCAGACCGGGTGCAAGCCAAGGACATCTACAGGGACAGACCTGAGCCAGCAACCTCTGCTGGAGCAGGGCTGAGCAGGCAACCTCCAATGGGGTAGGCCTAAGCCAGCTACCTCCATCGGAGCTGGCCCAAGGCAGTGACTTCCACAGAAGCAGGTACAAAGAAGCGATTTCTCAGAAAATTAGGAAACAACCTTCCTCAAGACCCAGTAATACCACTTTTGGATATATATCTAAAGGATGCTCAATTGTGCCACAAGGACATGTGCTCAACTATGTTCATAGCAGCATTGTCTGTCATAGCCAGAACCTGGAAACAACCTAAATGCCCCTCAACCAAAGAATGGATAAGGAAAATATGCTACATTTACATAGTGGAGTACTACACAGCTGAAAAAAAATAACATCTTGAAAATTGCAGGCAAATGGAGAGATTTAGAAAACATATTGATTGCGGTAACCCAATCCCAGAAAGACAAATATCGTATGTACTCACTCATAAAAAGAAAAGAAAAACCAGCCTATAGTTCACAATCCAGGGGAACTTAGACAACAGTGAGGACCCTAAGAGGGACATACATGGATCTAATCTACATGGGAAATAGAAAAAGACAAGATCTCCTTAGTAAATTGGGAGCATGGGAACCGTGGGAGAGATTAGAAGGGAAGGGGGAAAATATATAGCTCAATTTAAAACAAAATAAAAAATGGTCACCTGCCATAACCCATAAGCAACAGATAATACATAATTACTAATAAGTGCTAGAAAAAAAAACAATTATTTTGGGATAACTCTAACCAAGCTAGTGAAAGACTTGTATATCAAGGATGAAAAGATCTGTTGACATCGTTTTCTTGATAATCTTTACGAAATGAAATCTTAGTATAGTATTTATTTGCATTTCCCCAGTAGCTTAGCATCTTGAGTATGTTTTCCTTCCTTCCTTCCTTCCTTCCTTCCTTCCTTCCTTCCTTCCTTCCTTCCTTCCTCCCTCCCTCCCTCCCTCCCTCCCTCCTTCCTTCCCTTCTTCCTTCTTCCATTTGTTTGAGGCAGGTTTCTCTGTGTAGTTTTGGCTGTTCTATAACTCACTCTGTAGATCAGGCTTGAACTCACAGGTATCCACCTGCCTCTGCCTCCAGAGTCCTGGGATTAAAGGTATGTGTCATCACCACCTGGCTTGAATATGTTTTCATATATTTCCTGGCTATTTCTGCTTATTTTGAGAATTTCTATCCGTTGCCCATTTATTGATTGAATAATTGAAGGCTGTTGGGAAGGGGGGTTCCTTATCCCCTGTATCATGTAAAGAGCTGGGTCTCCCCATCCCTGCATTCCCCCATTGTGTAGGCTGTCTCTTCGATGTCCTGATTGCTTGCCTAAGCTATTCAGAAGCTTTCAGATCTGATGGAATCCCTAAAGGGAAGTTCTTTCTCTTACTTCCTAAGCTATTAACATCCTAACATAGAATTACCATTGACAATCTTGAAGTGTTTTCCTGTGCTTTCTTCTAGCACTTTCAAAGCTTTCAAGTTTTATCTATATTGTGAATTGATTCATGTGCAGAATGAAAAATAAGAATCTAGTTTTATTCTTCTGAATATATCCATCCAAGCAGTGTTTGGGGAAAGGTTTCCCTTTTTATCTAGTGAGTATTTTTTGAGACCTGTGTTGAGAGTAAGGCTCTTTCAGTTTGGTGAATTTATATCTTGACCTTCTGTTCTATCGTATTGCTACATGTCTCTTTTGTGCTGTCTTTTTGTTGTGGCTTTTGGTGCAACTGCTTTAATAAGCTTCAGCAAATTAAAATTGCAACTGAGTTTCAGTCTCGGTTTTCAGGGGTTGGTGTCTGTCTTCATGGGAAGCTCTGTTGGTCCTGAGGAACAGCAGCAGCTTGCACTGCAGCAGAGGAGGGCTTCCTTTTCCTCAGCTTTCATCACTGCTGCTTATGGCCAACAGTAGCACTCCATTATGGGGAATGCTGGCGGTGGCGGTGAGGCTTCCCTGTTTGGGGAGAACCAAGTTGTTCTCCCACTCCCCTCTCTAGGGACATCTTTGGAACTGGCACAGACAGTATGAGGCCCTACTCTCCACGAGAGCATTGTG
Organism: Ondatra zibethicus; assembly: GCA_004026605.1. Classification (NCBI taxonomy): domain Eukaryota; kingdom Metazoa; phylum Chordata; class Mammalia; order Rodentia; family Cricetidae; genus Ondatra; species Ondatra zibethicus. The sequence goes on along the minus strand of PVIU01001482.1, from coordinate 163,045 downwards.
AGGTCCTAGCGCTTCTTGTACAGGCTCTGCTGACCATTTTCATGTGGTCTGGCTCCTGTGACAGCACTCAGTGTAATTAACCAGAGGGGAAGAGGTGTGTGAATGGCAGTGCCAGGTGAAGCTTCCCTTGAGTTCATTAAGACAGCAGCGCTTCACAGTTCCACATCCTCTGCTATAATGTTTTTAGCTCAAGTAACCGAAGTCTGATTTCTCTATTATCTTCAGATTCTTCCAACTATAGCACTTACAGGTTAGGATTAGAGTGTGAAGTATTTAATCATAAGATTTATCTTAATACTGGTCAATAGCCTCAGACTTTTCAGGATAAAGATTCTGCTTGGCTGTGTGGCATTTTTAACCTAGTTTGATCTTAATTATAAGACAAACTTCCTTTATGTCACTGCCAACAGTTTGCATTTCTCACATTGCAAATGCACTGACAAGTTTATTTTACTTCTTAACATGATTAGTTTTTTTCTTTGTGTAGTTTTGACTTCTTGATTACAGCTGAACCTCAGTCTTGTATAGTCATTTAGTGAGTTTTTGTTGGTTAAAAGCTGGCCCTCATGTCAAGTGATTGGTCAAAATTGACATAACCATTCTAAAATATTTCAGTCAACAACTTAAACATTATTTTTAGAGTTTTCAGCTCCACAAGCTGAATTGTACAAACCACATAGGTAACTAATTACTAGTTACAGGAGTTAGCAGTAAATTGTGTTTCCAATACTATACACAGTAATTTTTAAAAATCCAGTTGATTGATTCCATAATTTAAGAAGAAATTTCAGCTAAAACTATAGCTATGTTTTTGCAACCTGACAGATACTTACATATCTTTCTGTTGGTATATATTTATATATATGTCACTAAAATTGTTCTTACTAGTTTTGTATCAGATAACCTACTGTTCTTAAGATTTTAGGTGTTCTATTACAATGATTATTAGGAGGTTCTTGAGTATTTACATTTTCTGAATTTTAGCAAAATTGAAAATATTGTTGGTCTCTCATTGTTAAATACACGTGCAAGTTCAGGTCTTAGAAGCATATTGGGAAAAAACTTACTTAAATTTTCTCTAAACTACTACTTTTAGCTATTTTTTATCTATCATGCATATAAACTTAAATTTGTAAACATTCTTTAAAGTATTTAACAAATGAATTTAAACTTAGCCATTTTTATCCAGGTAAAGTACATAATTGAATTTTGATCCAAATGCTTTGTATTAGTTGTGATATGTGGATTTCAGATGGACTTGTAGAGATTCACATGTTATGACATGAAATGTCTAGAAATATTCTGGAATCACACCTCAATCAAAAGCTTGAGTAGGTAATGTTTGTGGTCCAGAGCAATGTGATTCCAACTCCTCATGATGGGTCAGACGCAGCCCATAGTGCCCTGGCCCATGGCTGAGCTGGGAGTTGTCCGGTGTCTGCTGCCAGAACTGCACGTTAGGCAGTGCTTCCTCCATCTGAGACAGGGCAGATGCGCACTACTCATGTGACATAGTAAGTACATAGCTCTTCCATGTCTGTGTTTGTTTTTAACTGTGCCTTCAGCTCTGCCTTTGGGATCTGTCTGACATATTTTCACTGAACTGTGTGAGAGACATTGCACAGTTTGGTTATCATCTACCGTATCTTGTCACACAAATTACCTGGCACTCAGGAGCCACTAAAAATTTCCAGAGAATAAAAAGAATGCTAGAGGAGTGGAGATAAGGAAACACTGATTTTTTTGTTTGATTTTGAAAAATTTAAACACTAAAGACAACCTTGATATTGTCCCTAACAATTAATCATTAAAATAAATGTTTGGCTCTGCCTTTTCCTCTGTGCTGCTCTAAGAAAATGCCTCCAGCCAGGTAGTTTATGAAGAATAATGTTGGGAGTCTAAGATCAAGGTATAAATTCAGTGGTACTGTGTAGCTGTGTCCTTCAGAGAGGACAAAGCCTGTATCCTCACAGCAGTGAAAGAAGTGGTCGAAGTGGCTAACATACTCTTCAGGATCCTTTATAAGGCACTTATAGATTTACCTTTCTGAGTCATGTTCATGTGAGTTCAAATTATTTGTAATTATTGATATACTGTATTGCTGTATTAATTATAGCCAGTAAGCATAATGAATATGTGATTAATATCAGCTCTGAGTATACAAAAAAGTATGAATTATGTCAGCAAATAAAATTTTGCTACCCATTAGCAAAGCATTTATTTCTTTTTTTATAATTTTTATTGAGCTCTACATAAAGCATTCATTTCATCCAAACGTTTCAGTATTGATTCCTATATGAGTAAAATACTTCTGTTAACATTTCAAAAGGATCAGTTGTAAAGGCAACTTGTAAACTGCAAATGAACTTTGAAATATTTCTCCCTAAATACCTCTGGTTTTCTAGGTAATGGAACCCAGCAGTCAGTCCCCTCTGTCCCACCTGTGTGTGCCCCTCCTACCCTCTTTTCCTCCTCCCTCCCTCCCTGCCAATGGCCTATGGAGATTCACTATGCCCTTTCCTGGCCCTAGCCTCTCTTTCTGTGAAACTCCATTGGAGAAAACCAGTTTTGTTTGCTTGTGTGCTTTTCTGTTTGCTTTTCAAACATATGTTAATTGGAGATAACTTTTTGGATAAGGGTAGGAACTCATGTCCACTTCCCCCTTCTCAGCACTGGGACACAGTCTAGCTTGAACCCGTGCGTGCCCTGTGTGTGCTGCCACAGTTTCTGTAAGTTCATATGTGTATCAGTCCTGTTGTGTCTGGAAGACACTGTTTCCTTGGAAAATCACCCATCTTCTCTGGCTCCAACAATCTTTCCATCTCCTCTTCCACATAGCTCCATGAGCCCTAAGGGGAGAGGTTTGATTACAATATTCCATTTAGGACGGGGTGTTCCAAAACCTCTTATTCTCTGCGCATTGTCCAGTTGTGGGTCTCTGTATTTGTTCCCGTCTACTGTAAGAGGAAGCTTCTCTGATGATGATGGCTGGGCAGGGCACTGATCAGTGGATATAGCAGGTGTCCTTAGGAATCATCTTATTGTTTTATTCCTTAGCAGAACAATCATACTGGGTTTTCCCTGGTGCCTGTGGCCTATCCAGTCTCCAGTTCTTACCTGCCTGGGCAGTGTCAGGCGTGAGTTCCATCTCGTGGAGTAGACCTTAGATCCAGTCAGAGAGTGGGTGGGTCCTCCCACGTTTGCGCCACCATGGCATCGGCATGTCACACAGGCAGCCACTATTGTTGATGGAAAGGTTTGTAGCTGGGTTGGTGTTTACCTTTTTCCCCGGTAGCAAGCAGAATACACCTTCCAGTACCATGAACAGCAGTCGGTAGGAGTGAAGGCCTTAGACACCCACCAGCTTGACTTCTCCATGTTCAATGAAATATTGAAGTGTTGTCATCAGCAGTAGGGCTTTACTGTCAGTTTATAGAGAGCAGTAGTAGTCTTGGCAATAGCCTGAGATGTTTGGAAGTTTCCAAAAGGGTCCCCCTGGTCTCAGGGACATACACAGCTTCCGTGCTGGTCATGAGCTGAACCTGTGTCCCTCTCCAGCCTCATTGTTTAATATGAGGTCTTCTTGTAACTAACACCCAGCCATGCAGTTATTCCCAGTCCCAGTGCATGGCATTCCTTCCCAGAGGTTCTTGCACACAGTGTTTCCTCCACTGGACTTCCCACTACCCTGCCTGCTCCAGCTGAGGCATCTAGATGGGACACAGAGCACCTTCAGCTGCTTCAACCTGGCCAGGACTTCTGGTGTTCCCTCGGTTTTTGCCCTGACTGAACTTGTTTTATCCTATGCTGTGTCCACCCTCTGTAGGACTCTACTCCCAACATGTGTTTTCTGACAGACTCTCAACAATTAGTGGGTTAATTCACAAGAAACACCCTGACACATTTCCTCCAGCAAGGTACAGTGGGAAAGTAAGCAGCAATTGAAACGCCAGTTTATGCTTTAGTTTTAGTTTTCAACAGACTGTCAGATGGAATCAACTATTCTTATTCAGTGAATGTCAGAGAAGGGAACTTCATTGATTAAATATCATAGCAGTTGCAAAAATAACAGTGGATTGGAGTATTTGCAATGCACTTAGCACTGAGGATCTCCTAGAGGCAGCACCGCCTCTCTAGAACACTTCTGAGAATTCTTTGAGCCTTACAGATCATATATTATATGCTTGAGTACTTTTCCAAAGTCTGTTTCTTCTCTGGCTATGGACCCTGTGCTGGTGCTGGGGCCACTCCTCCTGGATTCCTGGAATCCTACTGTGAGCAGCCCAGCTCAGCATGAAAGCTGTTTCTGTGAAAACAGATGCCAACTGAGTGGCCCCCATCCCTGAAGAAAAGTCCCAGTCGTCATCCTCTGTTGTGAACTCTGAAGGAAAAGCTTTCATAACTCCCAAGACGTCCTTGGTTTCACCTAAGTTTTGTGAGGATGTTTTAATGGTTCTGTATTTGATCTGATCATAAGAAAAAAGCAATTTTCCATTTTTTGAAAGAAGATAAGCCTAAGTGTTCATCTCTCTAGATCACAGCTTCGTTGTGTAAGCTCACGTTGTTCTTCAGACCCTGTCTCCTTTTAACAAACAGCTTGATATATTATAGTCAATGCCATCAAACCATTTGCACAATGCTTTGGACATTTGGTTATAATTTCTTTGTCTGCCAAGCATTTTTCAATAAAGCTTAATTTTGGCCTCTCTTGTCCTCAATGTGAAATTGATTAACCTTGAGATGGACTGTGGCTTGCATGTTTCTTGTTTGCATGTTTTATCTGCTGAAGTATTTATTATGTATTAAATTGCTAGCTGTAAACTATGCCGCTTGGTGTTGGGGTAAACTAATATCCTATTATGCAAATCTAACTCATTCTTTTAAATTTTTCCATAGAGAATTTCAGACACTTATCAGAATAGGCCAGAATAACAAATCTTGACTGACTGATTGGTCAACTCGAGCATTTGCCTGCCCTCGCCTTGTATGTTCTATTTGTACTCATGGATTCCTATTGCCTCCAGGATCTATTATTTTGAAGTAAATCCCAGATCAGTCATCTATATGCAAATAACATAAGGACAAATTTTTCCAAATGAAACATAACCAATCATAATACTTGGAAGAAAATTAATAGTAATTCCTTAATTTCACCAAATGTCCTGTCACTGTTCAAAATCTAAATATTTATTACGTAGAAGGCATGCTCAAGCTTCCCTAGGTCTCTGTATTTCATTGGTTGACTTGTCCTTGTTTTTGTTGGTTGGTTGATTAGTTTCATTTAACTCACTTGGGTCCCCTTTCCAGTGTATTTGTTCAATAAATCAGGCTCGCTCTTATGTGGATTTTCAGAAATTGTGGGTTCTAGGATTCTGTCTCCATGCTGTAATCTGTCCTTTGTGTTTCCCATAAATTAATAACAGTTACATCTTGGTAACTGTAGTAAGAGTTAACTACCTGTTGTCAATAGAGGAAAAGGATCCAGATGAACTCCAAGCTGATACTGTGAATGTGAGAACAGAAGGAACAGTCTGATTAATGGCCAGCAGACTTGATAGCATCTAAGACCACCTATACCTGCAGGGTCCAAGCATTGCAGCGCCAGCCCAGGCTAATGACCAACAGACAGTCAAGATCAGCACCTAGTAGAGCAAGTCGGAGACAGAGTGGGACTGAGTGTAGGAGCCCTAGTTGGTCAGACTGACAGTAAGCCCATAGAAACTAACCAATTTCAATAGAAACCATCCCAGTCTTTGTCAGGTTTCTCTCCTGAGTCCTGTAAGAAGCCCCTAGCAAAACTGTCCAGCAGGTTTTTCTCTCTCATGGGGCCCCTCCTGCATGGGAGCTAATCTCCCATTTCTGGAGACCCTCTTGTGGGCCCTCCAGAGTTTTACTACTCTGTAGTTTCTGCTTCAGAACTTTAAGCTTTCTTCCTTAAACCTTCTGTAGTGAAAACTCCTGTTTTGTTTTTTGGGGTTTTTTTGGTGGGGGGCTGGGTTTCAAGACAGGGTTTCTCTGTGTAACAACCTTCACTGTCCTGGAACTAGCTCTTGTAGACCAAGCTGGCATCGAACTCATAGAGATCTGCCTACCTCTGCCTCCCAAATGCTGGGATTAAAGGTGTGCGCCACCACCACCCGGCGTAAAAACTCCTTTTAAAATTCACCTTTCCAGTTGTTCTCGGTCTTAGAGTCAGTGAATCAAGAGCCTGGGACAGAAGCACTGACTCAGTTGAAGTTGCGGGTTACAAGAGGTGTCTGGTGCCCTAACTCCTGAGTTTCAGCAACCTGAGACAAGAATGTATCTTCCTTTCCCTCCGTTTCACCCAAATAATCTATTTCTTATTAAGAGTTGCAAAATATTATTAGCTAAAAAACTAAACAAATTTTCCAATACCTTTCCCCATCAGCTGTTTGATTCTTTCATACAGGAAGGGCAGGACAATGTGTCCATTGTTTAGCCAGTTCCCAACAAGTTTCCTAGCATTTTTCAATGTAGTTTTAGCTTTAAAATGTTAAAGACTCAATATGAATAATCTGATAAGTTTTATTTCATTATATTAGCAGTAGTAGTAGTTGTGTTTGTTTACTAATCTGCCCCTGGAATAGACTTCTGGTCTTGAAAACTGTTGCCCCTGTAATCTTGTGTAGTGCTGCATACCACATTCAGTGTGACATCCTTGTCCCAGAAGGACCAGCCACTGGAGGGAGGAAATCTTATCTCAGTTCTCTTCGTCTCCTTACATAGTGTGTCTGCCCACTTCATCTTGCCCAGGCTTCTATGGACTCTGTCAGTAAATCTCATCCAGAAGTCTGTTCTATAGCTGACTGAGCAGTGTTAGTGCCTGGTATGTCTTCTGTACTAAGGAGACCATGGTTCTGTTTTGAAGCTAGCACGTGCTGAGCACTTCCAGAATACCACTGTTCCTGTCTGCCAGGTGATGGAGGGCGTCTCCCTGCTCTCTGCAGCGGCCCCTTCCAGGTAGTGAAGCACTGGAAAAAAGTCTATGTGTAGTAATTTGTATCTGTATGGAGCATGTGGAACGTAAGCTTCTGCAGTACTATGGAAAGTGTTAGGGATTTCCCCCTCACTCTGCCCCGTTTCGTCTAGCTGTAAATCTAAGAGGCTCTTTCCAAAACTAATTTCACACTTTACAGCCTTTTGTCCAGCAGTAAACAGCAGGGTGAAAGGAAGAGGCCCTGAAAGAACTCTGGTTGGGCATGCTTTCCTCCATGGGTCTGTTTACTGCTCCTTTGTGGCCTGTTACACTGGGTTACTGTCTGTCTGTCTTCAGTAGTGCTCTGTCTAAAAGTGTTCACAGAGCATTTGAGGGCCTGCCCTGTGGTGCCGTCTGACTCAGTCTACCTTTGTCTGGTGAGCAGACCCATTGCTCAGATGGCCAGCTGTCTGCACAGGGGTACAGGCTCCATGTCTGAAAACACAGATTTACAGCAAATGTTAAGATTTGGATTGTTTGGATGTCAGTGTGGCAATTTCTCAGAAAATTAGGAAACAACCTTCCTCAAGACCCAGTAATAACACTTTTGGGTATATACCCAAAGGATGTTCAATCATGCCACAAGGGCATGTGCTCAATTATGTTCATAGCAGCTTTGTTTGTCATAGCCAGAACCTGGAAACAACCTAAATGCCCCTCAACCAAAGAATGGATAAGGAAAATGTGCATTTACATTTACACAATGGAGTACTACACAGCAGAAAAAAATAATGACAGCTTGAATTTTGCAGGAAAATTGATGGGGCTAGAAAACATTATTTTGAGTGAGATAACCCAGACACAGAAAGACATTTATCACATGTACTCACCCATAGGTGGTTTTTAAACATAAGAAAGCCAGCCTACAAACCACAATCCCAGAGAACTTAGACAACAGTGAGGACACTAAGAGAGACTTACATAGATCTAACCTACATGGGGAGTAGAAAGTAGAAAAAGATCTCCTGAGTAAACTGGGATCATGGGGACCTTGCGGGAGGGCAGAAGGGGGAAGAGGAAAGGCAGGGAGGGGAGCAGAGAAAAATGTAGAGCTCAATAAATATCAAAAAAAATTTGGATTGTTGGTCTCACATGTTTAGCTTATGAGTTGCCATGTTATCACCCAACACCTATTCAAAATAAAAGCCTCACTTAGTAGTCAGAACCTACTGGTCTGGTAAAGCAGATGTGTAGAAAACCTGCTAGGCTCATTGTAGCCTCTTCACTGGGTGTTGAAGGTGGGGCTTGGTGACGCCAGAGGCTTGCCATGAGATTTGGTGGGTGGGTGCACTGCCCTCTGTGACATGAAGACATCCACGTAGTTAAATTGAACTGGGAAAAGGATCAGTGTTATGCTTTCCTGCTGATTTATAACACCCATCACAACAGAAAGCCAAAGTCCAGATAGGTTCCAAATGTTAAACTTGGACCACTTACAAGGTTTAAGTCACCATTGAAGGTGCCTTGATAGTGTAGCCCTGGTTCCTGGGGTCTGAGAGATCTGAGTCACAGTAGTGAAGCTCAGTACAGACAAATTGTCTGAAAAGAAACGCAGAGGTCATTTTGTGCTCAGGTACTCAAGGCCACTTGTGTGTGGAGGGTGGGGTGGTGATGGTGGTTTTTTAATAGAAAACCATTGTGTAATGGAAATTATTGTTACTAGCCCTGCCCTCCCCAGGATCAGGGTGTCTCTTCCCAGCCGACACACTGAAATTGCAGTGACTGCAGCCAACTGTAAAGCTGCTGCTGGCCTTTAGATGTATTGTGTAACATGGAGATTTTAGTTCACAGTGTTGAGTTGTGCTTGTTGGTGTGGATGTGTGCACCTGTGCGTGCTAGTGTGCATGCACATGGGTGCACATGAGTGTGGCAGTCTGAGGTTTCTGTCAGGTATCTTTCCTTGATTGCTTTCAACTTCATTTACTTTGTTTATTTGTTTGTTTGTTTTGCCACAGGCTCTCTCACTGAGCCTGGATCCCATTGTTTTTGCTAGCCTGGCTGGCCAGTGAGCTTCTTCAGGATCCACTTGTTTCTGTTCCTCTAGTGCTGGGGTCATAGGAGTGTGCCGCCACTGTCACCTTTTTCCCCCTAGGTCCTCGCACTTGTGCAGTAGATAATTTACCAGGCATGAGAGATGACAGGTCCACCAGGGATGCCGAGGAGACGAAGACACAGCTTTTCTTCATTCACTGCCACCACCCTCATTTCTTAGCCCGCCTTTCTGGATTTGGGGTGTCTTTAAATTTCTTTTCTTTCTGTTATGGAGGTGTAGGGTAAAATAGATTATAGCCCCTAGCTACTAATTTTGAGCAATTAAAATAATTCTGAGAGCTGGGTTGAAAAAAATGTGTATTTCAAGAATCCTCTCCTTTATATATAACTGTTAGAAATTTGTTTCTGGTTTGATGAGAAGCAGCACCATTCAGATGCTTTTTGTGTGTGGCTGGAACTAAAAGACAGTTTTGTTTAGTTCTGTGTAATGTTTTGAGAATTTCCTACCTGTGTATTGTAGTCACATCATTTCTACCCTCCCACTACTCCTCCAGCTCCGTCTGTGTCCCCACAGCCCTCTCAAATCATGGCCTCTTCTTTAACTCCTATTTAATATATTTTCCACTGAGTGTTGTTGGTGTGTAAATGTGTTTGGAGCTGACTGCCTGAGGTTGGCTAACTGATTCTCCCTCTCCTGGCAGCTGTTAGTTTTCTCTAGTTCTTCACCTGGGACCTTGTGAGATTTTCCTCTTCCGTGTTGTCCTGTCAGCTGCTATTACCATTATGAAGGGGTGTTTAGGCAGCCACACTGTTGAGATTTCATGGGTGTAACTTTCTTGTCATGTCTACAAGACACAATCTAACAGCAGGCATCTTAGTCCTCTGGCTCTCAGAATATTTCTGCCCCCATTTCTGTGGTGTGCCTGAACCTTAGGTGCAGGGTGCACTGTAAATGTATCAGTTGGGGCTGGGTCTCCATCTGTTGCAGGGGGGATATGTGTGTGTATATGTGTGTGTGTAACTGCCCTTACCTGTGAACATAAGTATTTAGGAAACTGAAATTGTATTGGTTTAGGAAAATGCCGTTCTCTTCTAGGGTCTCTGTCCCCTTCAGCCACTGGTAGTGGGCTAGGTTTACAGTACCAGGCATGATTTCCTTCCTATTGAGTTGTCCTTATCTTTAATTGGAGAGCTGTTGGTTACACTCAAGACAAAAGCTCCTCTATTGTGTGATTACGGATATCTTGCTCTACTGGTCATTGTATTTTGTAAACTTTACTAATGGGTAGGACTATTGATTACTTTTCTCTCTTGGCAGCTTGCATAGCATCTTCTGGTACTATGAGAGTGAGTCTTCAGGGGTCAGGCTTTAGGGGCAGTTTCATCTCAGTTCCTCCAATTCCTGTGTCTGAAGTGTGGCTGTCTTACCAATAGGTTTTACCTTCAGGTTCTGGGAAGCAACCACGGACTGCAGCAATAGTCTATATTGTTTGAGAGTTTCTTGGGTTCCCCTGACCAGCAGCTCTATAAGGGATTACTGGGAGTTTTGTTAGATAGTCTATGGCTTTGGGAGGGAGCATTATCACCCCCAAGTGGCATAAATTTGTCTTTTAAAATTATATGTGTGTGTTTCTATATATTCACATTATATATGTATTCTAAATAAAACAATATGATTCCCTATTGCTTTTTCAAACATCCTTGGTATTTTGTATTTGTCCCTTGTCCATTTCCTCCTGAATTGTCTCCCTCCCACCTCCCCAGTTAAAGTCCCCCATTTTTCCCACTTTCTTCTTTATAGTAGCTGTGGTCCTCATCTCTAGAGCCCCCCTCCCCACAGTCCTTTTTAAGGGTGATTAATTCAGAGTGGAGCTTCCATTGCTTATCATGTCTTTTTGTTTTTTATGTGAGATGAGTATTGGTTCCTGTTACTTCCCCTTTAAAACATCTTCATTCTTTTCATCCTCCCTGTCTCCTCTGTCCTCTCTGCCCTTCCTGTGCAGTTCTTGTGTCTGGAACCCTGTGGGTCCAGCACAGGACTCTACTGAAGCTTTTCTCCAGTGTCAGCTTCCTGAGAGCTCTGAAGTGTGAATCTGCATCTCCCAGGAGCCTCCAGTGAACATCAGCTGCATATCTGTGAATGCCTTGTGCTGGTGGGAATTTTTAAGAGAGTTAAATCACAGAGCTGTTCCTGCTCAGGTTAGAATTGTCCTCACTGTCTGTGTCCTCCACGGAGCTGTCCCTACTCAGTCTTGCCATTGCTGTGTGCCTCTTCCAGCACCCCAGATAAAGGTACTTAATGAGTATTTAATGAAGTGATCACGTCCAGTGGTCTGCTCTCTCCAACTAATCAGTAAAAGCCACCTGCACAACACAATAATTAATCATTGTGATTACTATTTATCCTGAAAGCCAGGGTGCCAACTTCTGTACCTTTGAAAACAAGATCTTGAACATTTCCTCAAAGTCCATAATAAAGGAGAAAGAAAAGGTCTGAGGTAGACAGAGAGGCCTTGGACCCCCCTCCCCTTTCATAGTCGAAATGTTCTCTAAGCCACAGAGTTGCCTGTGCCTGACAAACCTGGAATTTCCCTCTTTTAGCTTCTCTGAAAATACCATTATCATCAAGCTAATTAGTGTGCCTGAGGGGCAGGAAGATGGCTTAGCCTAAGAACCTAAGTTCGGTCCCCTAGGCCTTCATGACAAAGGGAGAGAACCACTCCTCCAGCGGGTCCTTTGATCTCCACATTGTCATGACCACACACACACACACACACACACACACACACACACACACACGTAGATGGATAAAATATTTCCTTAAATGTGTCTGATCTATGCATTTTATAAGCAGTCAAAAAATAGACACTTCAAATAAAAACCTCAGCAAGTGGCTATGTTATCAATATTTGGAACAAAATAAAGCAGTTTGTGTCTATCAGAGAAAGTTAATAAAACCTCTATTGTACAGGATCCTCAGGATGTGCCTTCTCTTTTTGATCAATTGACTTCAATTTTCTGATAATACCACATAATAATAATCAGAATGTTTGAATGACAGCCACAGTAAATTCATAAATACGATATACTTGAAAACCCATTCTTGCTATTTGAAATTGCTGTCATTTCTGGTTGCAGATGCTACAACAGCCTGTGATTATGGTGACAGGGACTTTCAGGAATCTTCTATATAATACATATCACTTTTATAGCAAGTTTGTGTGTTCAGGAGCTTAATAATAGGTTTTATAAAATTACAGAAACTGTCTTCACAAACTTTAAATATGATGGAGATGAAAAAGTATAATATCTTGTACTCTGCTATTAGGTAGTGTTAAAGAAAAGAAAAAAATGCTTTGCGTTCTTGGGCTTTTATTTCTCTTGTAGCTTGGTGCTGTGACTTGTGTTTTATATTATGCTGGGAAATGGGTATACTGAGAAAAAAAGAAGGTCTGGCAGTTCCTGTTTTGTTTTCATTAGAGGCAATACTGCTTGAATATAGGAAAGCCCACATGGAGCAGCCCTGAAAATAAACTATTGAACAGGGATGTTCTTTAAGTGTGATTGTAACCCTGCTGCCCAGCTCCTCACTAGACAGCTGACTACACATACTGCAGATTGGCATGTGCAGTGACCACGTACTATAGCTCAGCATGCGTGTGAACAACAGTGACTATTCATTACAGATCAGCGCGCGTGCGTATGTGTGTGTATGTGTATGCAGTGACCACCTCCTACAGATCAGCTTGTGTGTGTGTGTGTGCTCACAGAGACAGGTGTAAGGAAGGTTGTGCTATTGCAGATAGGCAAGAACTGCTACAATCTGCTGGAATAGGAATCCTATTTCCTGTCCGTATCCTGCCAGTGCATGTGGGACCATGAGCTGTGTATGCATGTGAAAAATGTAACAAACCAAACTGTATACAATGGAATGACATAGTTCATTATGTAGAATTATATCCCATTTTAAGACAGAAGGAAAAGCTTCTTTGGAAGCCCTGACAGCCAGGTATAGTGATTTGGTGGGAGGTAAAGGTACCTCTTTCAAATACACCTGCATTCTTAGTATGATGGTTTCTCAGCAATGAAAGCCACTAAATCTAGGTAGCAAAACAGATTGGATTTAGAATCAGACCTTCAGATGATTTAAATATTAACTCCAGAGCACTTCTCATACTGTGTAAGTCTGAAACTGTCTGTTGTGTTGCTGTTGACTAAACTCCCATTCCCTCCTGGGAGAAGGTTGTACTGTTTCTTCCTACATCTGTGACCTTGGAAGTGTATGTTCCAATGGAGCTTCCTGAATCTAGAGACCCACCACAATGACAAGACCATTCCCATTGCTGGACATATATGACACATATTTTTATAAAATAGGTGTTTTATATTTGGGTCATGTTATAGCCTTATATGTAAATATACATTTGTTGAGGGTTAAATTTTGTCTACCTTTGATTTGAACAATCCAATAGATTTTAAAATCTTTCTTAGATTGTGCCTCCTGGTGGCAGGTACTGTGCCTTAATATCTTCAGGTCCCTCATAGGAATGGCAAAGAATCATTGAGAGGAAAGGCATTGCATTTCTTTGGCATTAAAACTCTGCTTGAGCTGTTCCAGGGCACTCAGAATGCATTTGGCAGAGTGACTGAAGCGTCAAGCTTCACATGAGGACAAAGAGCAGATCAGTGGTTGGAGTGAAAATGCCATTTGAGTTCATACATTTGAAGGAAGATTGCATTATAAGGAGTCAAAAACAAAATTCTATGCATGAAATGAGTTGCTAACCCCTCTGCTGTCTTGAAAATTTTCTTGCTGCCCTTGAGCTTCATGCCTTGTCCTCAGAATCATTTCTAAAAGTTGTTAGCACAACTCTACAAATACAGACTCGGGCATGTGGTTAGCTTGCAGGGAGCTAGAGGCACACACTGATCCACCATTGCGCCCTTTCTACTCAGCCTCTTCCTTCTGCCATTGGATTCAACAGGGTGCAAACTCAACACTTTGTGGCTTTAATACTCTGAGCAGATGAGTGGCTTGTGCAAAACCTTAGGACTCTACAGACAGATGTTTCTCCTGGACTCTACAAACAGATGTTTCTCCCTGGACTCTACAGACAGACATTTCTCCCTGGACTCTACAGACAGGTGTTTCTCCCTGGACTCTATAGACAGGTGTTTCTCCTGGACTCTACAGACAGATGTTTCTCCCTGGACTCTACAGACAGATGTTTCTCCTGGACTCTACAGACAGATATTTCTCCTGAACTCTACAGACAGATGTTTCTCCTGGACTCTACAAACAGATGTTTCTTCTGGACTCTACAGACAGATATTTCTCCCTGGACCCTACAGGCAGATATTTCTCCTGGACCCTACAGACAGATGTTTCTCCTGGATTTCTCACCATGGAAATTAACTGCTCACAGCTGCTCACTTTAAGTTTTTTGTAATTTCCAGACTCTCCTTTGATTTAATGACTAAAGCTTCCTTCTTATCAAAGGTCAGCATATGGAGTTAGATGTTGAGGATGATGAGGGCCTCACCTAGTCCTTCTTCCACCCCACAGTGGTAGTCCAGCCCTGGAGCAGCCTTGCTACTCTTTGCTGTCATTAAACCCACAAACAGCTCTGTACCTTCTGCAGGTGCCAGGCCATGGACATGCTCCTCATGGTTCACATTTCATCCCACCACAACTCAGTAACCTGCTTCCCAGCAGTGCTTCCATCCCAAGTCTCAGAGTTTTCAATTTTATTGAAATCATCCTTTCTTTAAACAGGTCTCCTTGAGATTTTGAAAATTAAACAGTTCCTATGTATACAATATTATGCCCAGAAGTGTTAGTTCACAGTGTGAATAAAAACATTCATTTGCATGTAGACAATGAATCTTATGTTCTTGTTACTTTCACTTTTCCAATTGAGGCTGCTTTCTAATGAAAAATTTGGCGGGAGCCTGAGGAGGGGGTCAGGGAGGGAGGGAAAGAGTTGTGTGAGCACAGCTAGGTTGAAACAGGTAGTTTGTCAGTTCATGTTAATTCTGTCTCCTTTTAAGCCTGAAATTCAGTACATCAGGTTTATGAAGGACGGAATGACTTTTGTGTGCTGATTGTATAGAGGATCCTGTAACATGTTATTAGTGTGATTCATGGTCCCTTTAACTCTCCAGGTAAACTTCTGAAAAGAAGGTGGGGGCCTGTATTCCCCTTGCCTGTTTTTAAGTCTTGAAAGCTGTTTGTCTATGCAGTTTATTGATTTTAAACTCTACTGCATTTTATATATATGTGAGTATAAAAATAAACCATGAATCATTAGCATTTTCATTGTAGGTAATACTTTCTGTTTTCTACGGGGTTGACGTTTCCTATGAAACCCACCATACTGATCAGTAGGATGGCATGTTGATAAAGGAGAAAAGTCCTGAGAAAGAAAACAGAACGGTGTAGAGGCAAAAGTTTCTCCCACACTAATAGGAGGGCGCCTTGCCCCTGGATCCGCATTAAACACTATTGATAAGGCAGTGTGGGACTGTGCACTAACATGTGGAGACCAAACATGCCAACAGAAGCTTGCTTTTTCCTTTCCAATAAAAGCTGTCTGTATTGTGTGATATTTAGGCTCTTTTGTCTGTTATGCCAATATTGATACAGTTTCTAGCACCTTTTTTTTTTTAAACAAAGAACAGGCGGTCATCTTGATGTGCCTTTAGAGTATAATTGAGTAGATAATTTACTTGAAAAAAAATACCCCAGGCTTCTTTCATGTATTGTTTCAGTTTGACAATTTTAAAAAGTACATTGTGGGATATTTATAGTATTTTTTCGATCTATTTTTGTCTGTAGACTAGGAGTGCTAACTGATTTAGGGCATGGGGGTTAAAAACAGGAAATGTGGTGTATGAAGTAGGTTGTCTCCAGACTTTCCAATTCAGTTTCTTGAAGTATTACTGGGGAGTGCTGGGTTTCAAAACAACACTAGGCAGAGTACCTTGAATGATTCTGCCTTTAGAGAAGTAATGTCAGTTGTGCCAGGAAGCGCTTCATGGGCAGGGAGGACTGTATTCTTGGTATAGGTTCGCATAGTGCAGCATGCTTTCTGTAACTCCTTCTGAGATTCTGTACAGGCAGAAGAGGGGAAGGTTTGCATGTCTCTGCACATCGTTGACCTTTAAATTTAGCTTTAAAATTCTAATTGATTAAGTTGAAAAGTTTTGTCAAATAACTGTTTAAGAGTTTTTATTGAACCATCACCACTAAATTGGGACACATTATAGCACCAGACAACTCACATTTAAAAAGCATAAAGAAATAAGACTTCACTTTCCTGTGGCCTTACCAAGACTGAAAACCTTTGAACTCAGCAGTTCCATCTCTGGATTATTCTATGAGAATACATGAGCCAGGTGGTACACACCTGTAGTCTCAGCACTCAGGATGCTAAGGCAAGAGGATTACAGCAAGTTCAGGGCCAGCTGGTCTACAAAGGCTGCATATGGTATGACCCCATATCTGTGACATTCGGAAAGGGCAGAACAGTGGAGGGAGTGAAAGCTTAGTGACTTCAGGATTAGTGGAGAGGCAATGCTGAAGTTTCAAGCGGTAAAGACCATCCACATCACAGTATAGCAGTGCGCATACGCAGCTGAGAATCTGTGTATATCCAGCAGTGGCTGTAACAGACCGTGGGCTCTGGGCCATCACTGTACCAACTGTACCCCTCTAGTGAGAGAGAGGGGCAGTGGGACAGCTGTACCTGCCTGGGAAGGTACCTGTTGTGCTGTTGTACGTGGGAGCAGGAGGGCATGGGTATTCTATCTGAGCTTGCTGAAGACCCAACTCTGCTCTGAACAGATTGTTTAAAATAAAAAAAGAATATGATATAATTAAGTTTTAAGAAGGGATGTGTAGTATAGCCTTTAATATATACTGGTATAATCAAAAGAATATACCAGATTGTCCTTGGGAAAGAGGTGAAGAAAACATTTATTGAACTTTTAGTTGTTATTCAATAAACTCATACTTCTGTGTTTAGTTCAGCATATATTTAAATTTTGTTTGTTTGTTTTTTGAGACGGTTGCTTTGCAGCTTTGGAGTCTGTCCTAGAACCAGCTCTTGTAGACCAGGCTGGACTCGAACTTGCAGAGCTCCACCTGCTTCTGTCTCCCAAGTGCTAGGAGTAAAGGCGTGCACCACCACCACCCAGCTGACATTTAATTTTTTAAATTTCAAAATTAAAAAATAATAGGAAGAAAGGCCTGATCATTCAGTAGTTTGTTCTTTCATATGGGTACATCCTCAGCAGTTTGCCTAGCAGTTGGTGTGTATTAATAATGAGAATAATAATATGAACTGGCTATGTAACACTTTTTAATTAATAGAGCATTTCCCCTTTTGAGGAGGACTCAAAGCTCAAATGAACTACCTGATTCCCAGCCCCTATAACACTTCTCATTACGGTACACAGTGGAGCATTAGCACATTGTTGCCTGGACACATTCTCATGTAGTGGACACGCAGGAACACCACCATCCCTTCAACAGTCGATGATGTCACAGTGGTACCATCCTCATGTACAGCAGCCTGCCTTTGCCAAATCCAGCTTTTACTGTTTGCCTGATTAATTTTATAGCATGCAGCTATTTTCTTGTTTAAGGGTCATTTACTGGGCTGTTTTTTCTTTTATGTAAGACAGTCAGACCATTTATTCTATTAAACCTGGGTGTTACCTCCCTCAACTCTGTGCTCTGTGGGGAAGGTGCTTGAGTTTACCTCAGAATCTGACATGGTGTCTGGCATGGAATACTAAAATTGGGGCTCTCACTGTGGTGTTTTTAGTAATAGTGTGCCTATCCCCCAAATCATGTGACCTCTCTACTTGAAAAAGAAGAAACTGACAACTTGATCAAGGAGCTTCTTTTTTAACTCGATGTGTGCAGACACTGTTTTCCTCATGGGAGATGTCAAGTCACACTGGCTCACTAACCGGAAGCCCGCTGTGCAAACAGCAGCCTATAAGACCTTGCTCAGAGGAGAGGCGAACTCTGTCCTCCTTGGGAATTTCCACACGAGGCTTCTAATTAATTGCTAAGTGATCGTCTGAGTTCATACTGTGTGGGTGGGGACACTTTGTTGGTCAAATATCATGACACATTCTAATTTCATATTCAGAGCAGAGAAGGTCGATATTCTGAATGCTCAGAAACTGCTTCTCATTCCCTCACTTAAATAACATGGAAAGTTATGGGGGTTTATCTAAGTAGAGCTGTTTTAAAAACAACACTCACAACTACATCATAATAACCTGGCACTTTCCTACAACTCTAAGAAGCAAGTTGGTTTTCTTTTTTACTTCTGTGCATACTGCCAACACTGATGGCCCCTTTCCTGATCAGGTCTGTACTGTACACTTAGCACTTCATGCTTACTGCCATTGGAGTACAAACTAAAACCCAGGGTTTTCTGATACTCACAGGGTGTGCCCACTGCGGTATTAGCCACCTGAGCATTGCCATAGTGTCTAGTACATCACGGGCACTGAGCAAAATGCTTGCTTATTGTGTGGGACAAGTTGTCAGTCACCAGAAGAACAAAGCTTGTTTGGGGAAGCAAATTGGTTGAGCCTCAGCAACATTTTATTCTGCTCTGCTTTCTTTAACTGTATTGTTCAGTGGATCCTTGTGCTTAATCTCAAAAATAATGCCTTGTGTTCTATGAAAGGTAAGAGATGCTTTACCAGAGGACGCCTCATAACAGGTTCACATGTCTCTAGTCCTGCTGAAGGCTGAGGCTGTTTGACTGTGGATCTTAGCAGTTTTACTCAATGGTTCAGTTTTCCTTTGATTATTCATTCACCATTCACTTAGCAGTTCATTAAAATCTAGTAGTCAGACCAAACATCATGGTCTCCCGTAGCCATGCTAATATGTAATATTCTGTCATACTTTTCAAAGCCAAAGTAAAATATGATATAGGAATTCCACTAAAGCACCATCTTCCCACTTGGTGTGAAACCAGCCCAGAAGTTTCCAGAGACATAGCCCCTGTCAGCCCCCACCGCAGCCACACTGGATGTTATGTCAGGCTGCCTGTTGCCACCGTGTACTACAAACAAGTTTTCAGTGATTAGTTAATTCCCATACTGCTCAAAAGAAACTCAGCTGCAGCTGGATGGCAGTTAGTCACAGTGGGTTATAGTGTGCACATGTACACCTGGAATTTCAGAAAGTGTAGCTGTAGTCGGTGCATTTTATACCCAGCATGCCTGTTAGCCTATTTTCTAAAGCTATAGCCCTTGACATGTATGTCCTGCTTGAGACTCAAGCGAACACTTCTTCCACCAGTCTGAACTCTCTCCTGGGGCTGCAGACTCTATGTATGTGCTCTGCCTCCTTCCTACTCCACATTAGTGGTGTTCACACAGGCTAGATGGTGCTGTTGAAGACTGAGGGAATAAACAGCGTTTTTGTAATGGCTTTGTTAGCAAAGAACACACTGTAATCACTGCCTTTCAGAGTTGGCAGTCACTTGAGGGGGAAACTGAATTGTCTGGGGTCATGTGGCTAGTGATCGACAAGTCACAATTTGGATCTAGATGTGCTTTTTGTCATCTCAGGGCACATAAAATGTAATTAGCAGCTGTCAATATTAATAATATTAAAATAGAATAAAATTGACAAGGACAGAAACCAACATTTGCCACTAGAGAAGACTACAGTGACGTTCCTCCCTCATAGTGCTCTGTCCTGTAGAAATAGCCTTCACCAAAAATCAAATTCTGCTCCTGCCCCCAGGCACCAAAGCCGGGGACCTTGGAAATCCATCCTGCTTTCACCTCGGGAGGACAGCCGTTTGCTCTAGACAGTGCATGTCTGCACAACTTCCCTGGGATCTGTCTTGGGCGACATCTTCTTTGCCCTACTTCTTGTTGAAGGAAGAGATGGCAGGTTCAGTTGTTGTCCCTGAGGCCACAGGTGAGACCCAGCCTCACATTTCCGAGCACATTTGTACACAGCCTTAGTGGGAAGTAGGTCTCCATTTTTCTGCCACAGCATCCATAGTGCAGACACCAGTGCTCCAGATGCCTCGTTCATTCTGTGAAAGGGTTCAGAGCTGCACAGAACTCTGTGTTCTCCTAGCTGTCAATCACCTCTAGATTCTTTATGATGCTGACCATGGATAACTGTAACAGGCTTTTATTTAGAGAATAATGACAAGGAAAAATGTGTTTGTGTCGCTGCTTTCCATGTTGTGCATTGACTGTTCGTTGAATCTGTGGACATGGAATCTCTGGAAATGGAAGCCCAACTGTACTTTCCTTTGCTCAGTCAGCAAAAAGCACATTTGCCAGCTGCTTGCTACCACATGAGGGGTTAGGCAGACTGACCATTCCCAAACATAGATGCTACCTGGACTGGCCCTTCACCATGACTTTTTTCTACCTCTATCTCAGTACTAGTTTTTAACCAGCTAAGAGCTTCATAAAATGAAGAGAGCAACCAAACACATTTATAGATTCTTTTAAACTGGTTTTTCTTGGCAATATAAAGCCCATTTATATAACTGTCTTTTATAAGTTTGCTATATGTGATATAGACAAAAACCAACAGCAGTAAATTATAATCAAACTTTTGGTATCTTTGTGGTCTTCTTTCTGGTATTATCAGCATGTTCCACTTAAAGGGCTCATTGCTGGACATGTACCTAAGTAATCCACCACATAAGAGAATCTCAGGAAATGTTTGCTAACAAATGAATGAATATTTGTAGTCACTTCCTTTGGATGAAATATGTCAGTTCACTTGATAGCAAAAGACACTTGTTTAATATAGTGATTGCTGTTTGGAAAGAGAAAGCCTGTGGGGTTTTTTTCTGAGCATTTTTTTAATTGAAAATAGATTATTTTCTCATGCAGTATGTCCTGATTATAATTCCTTTCCAATACTTTTCCCAATTCCTCCCCTCCTCCTCTCCCTTTCAGATCTACTCCCTTTCTGTCTCTCATTAGAAAAGAGCAGGCTTCTAAGAGATAACAATCAAACATGACAAAATAAAATAGAAGATGAAAAACTTTTATATCAAAGTTGGACACTACAAACCCAATAGGAAGAAAAGAGTCCCAAGAGCAGACAGAAGAATCAGAGAGGTTTTAATCCTTTTTCTTTCTTTCATTCATTCTTGCTTGCTTGCTTTCTTTCTTCTTTTTCTTCTTCCTCTTCCTCCTCCTCCACCCCCCCCCCTTCTTCTTCTTCTTTTTTTATAAACTTCTCACTGTGTAGCCCTGGAAACTCACAGTTCTTCTGCCTTGTCTGCCTGGGTTCTGGGACTGCAGGCATGACCCATCCTAAGCAGCTTGGTTTTGTAATCATTATTCCTGTAGTATATGCATTGCTTTGGACACTAAGATTTTGCCATAGGCAGATCCAGCTGAGGCTGGCCGCCCTGTGCCGAGTGATCAACATCGGCCTGTCACTTCTACCCTCACTGGCCTGAGACCGCTTATGTAGAAGAGCTGTTTCCCTCCATCCTAGGCTGTCTGTCCCTTCCTTGCTCCAGCATGCCCCATAACCCATGAAGTAGTTATTTGTTGTTCTGTGAAGAGAAGCAGGTTTTTTTTCCTAGCCATAAAGATAAAAACTCCAAGAATTATAAAATACTCTCCCCAAGGTTAAGGCTTCTTTTGCTCTCCATGCAAACCCTGCAGTGGGGCTATCAGGAGCCCAGTTTCTCCTGATACTGCTCTCGTTTGCTATTACAGCTGCATCTTTAGAATTGTGTTGACTAATCCAGGGCTGTCTCTGTCATGGGGTATTTTGGTGGTGTTGCTTAGTGTAATGTTCTTGCCAAATGTCTTTCCTATCAGGGCCAGAGGGAGAGCTGAGTTGATAGTATGTGGTCACTGGGCACGTGACTGCCTGGCTTGAGTCAAGGTTTAATTTTTGGCTTAGCAGTCAGCACTCCATCCCCACTCTCACTTTGCATCAAAGAGCTTTAAAGACTGTAAAGCTGCCCTTACATTTGCAGTCACCATTGCTGACATCTGCACGACAGTGGTGCTAACAGAGCCTGGCTTCACAGGACGGAGGCTGTTGAGTTTTAGCTCTTGATTCCTCAGAGTGCCACCGGTCTCATCCCGGGCTTGCGTTTTCAATTCCTGTGCATGTTAGGCAGGTATGCAGAGATATGAGTGGGCACGAGCTGATCTCCCAACAGACTGCCCTGGACCCCAGACAGTGACCAGATTTTTGAGTGGTGTGCTCTGATATCTGGAGTGATGCTCAAGGCACTATCTGGAGAAGGCCCAGCTGCTGCAGGAGACCTCAGTAGCATGGCGTTTCTTTGACTGGAAGAAATGGCTTTGTTCTGCAAGTTAGTGTATTTCACTTTCATAGATCCCTTGTGTTCTTCTGTCCTGCTTCCCTTGGAGTTAACCTATAATCCCAGCACTCAGGAAGGGGAGTCAGAGGGATAAGTTCAAGGTCATTCTTGGCTGTATAGTGAGTTCAGGACCAGCTTGGATTGCATAAGATCCTGTCTCAGAACAACCAGAAAATATTGATTCCAGTTCATGGTCTGTCCATATTCACGCTATGGATGACAGTTTGAGAGCGTGGTGACCTTCAGCCTTTGTAGTTAATTCTAGGAGACAATCTAGAGTATTCCACTGCAGAAAAAAGCTGTTGTTTGTAGTTATAGGAAAACAACACTGTGCTTTTGCTTACACAGTTTTTCTTACACCATAGTGACCTCTTAAGGAGCACAGTGATGTGCATGCATGGTCACCGTTAATCCTCACTGCAGTCTGGCAGAAGAGCTGCAAAATCTGTACTCACTCGACACGTGGGAAGGCTTTCTCACCAAAGTCACAGCTAGAAGGTAGCTGGTTCAGAGCGCTGTGACCACATACTCTGCACCCATAAGCTGGGTGCTGCTGTTAACTGAAGCTGTGCTCATTAACTCAGGCCCCACAGTCTGATATCTTTTATTTTGTCCAGTCTTTAACTTGCTTTGTAGGATCAGGTTTAATTAATTTTGTAACAAGTTTTTCTTGTGTGTAGTGGGCTATGTGGGCACATGGGGCAGGGGTTGTACACACCTTTGAATCCTGTTCTTTGCCTTACTTGCTTGAGGCAGAGTCTGCCACTGTTCCTGGAGCAAGGCTGGCATCCAGGAAACCCCAGCGATCCTCACGTTTCCACCCCCACAGACCTGAGGTTAAAGGCACAAACAGCCTTGTTCAGCCCAGGGCTTTACATGGGTGTTTGGGTTTCAAGCACATGCCTTCGTGCTTGCACAGCCAGCAGTTCCCCACTGAGTGATCTCCAAGACCTTAAGGTTTTCTTCTTTGAAAGTCATTCATGGGCTAGAAAGATGGCTCAGCAGTTTAGGGCACTTACTTCTCTTGCAGAGAATCCATGCCCTGTGGTTCACAGCTGCCTGTAACTCCAGCTCTAGTGGATCTGATGCCCTCTAGCCCTCTAGTCTCAGCAGGCACCTGCACCGTCATGGTACAAATAAACACATATACACACAGGAATAATAGTGACTCATCAGAATCAAAACTTCCTTCTGTATAATGCTGTGATAGACGTCCAACATGCATCTTACAGACTCCAACTCCCCCTTCTTGTCAGCTGCATGTTCTCTGATATGCATGTGAAATAGAAGGACATTTTTAAGTTTTGGTTCTGAGACCAACTGATAGTAAACTCGGAGCAAACAGTGATAAGAATGAAAAAGAGTGAAAGAAAATTTCTCATTCATGCTGTTTTGTTTTCACCTCTCTGGAAATAGTCCTCTCACCATTCTATCTCAGAAGGAAATGGACAGTAATGGTGTTATTTTCAGTTTCCCTCAGACCACTCTGGCAGTTGCATGCTGATGCTGCAGGGGAGAGGCTGGCTGAGGATTTCACTGAGTGCCTTTCCCTCCCCCATCTTGATTTCAGGTGTCAGAAACTATTTAAAAGAAGCATTGGTGAACATAATTGCTGTGCATGCAGAGGTAAGCTGTCATTAACTGTTCCTACAAAAGTAGGTAATTGAGGGGGAAGAAAGAAAAAGAAGCAAATTTGATTATTATTCGTAAGAGGGGTCTCTTTTCCCCCTTCTGAATGTATCTTGGGCGTATAAGTAAAATAGAGCTCAGCTTTCTTGTGTATATGTGCCTGTGTCAGTGTGCATGTATGTCTGTATGTACATGTTGTTATTTATATGTGCGTCTGTGTGCATGATGCGTGAGTATGGCTATATGTGTGCAAGTTCATATGTGTGTGCATCTTTATGTGTCGTGTGCCTGTGTGTCTGTGTGCAGTGCTTGAGCTTGTTTCTGTGTGTGCATGTGTCTTTGTGTGTGCCTATGCATGTGCGTGTGTAACTTAGTGTTTTCTGAAATTGTACATGTCTTCTGTGAGCCTAAACACTGAAGCTAGTAAATCAGTTGTCTTGCTTAGGGGTGTGTGGAGGTTGCTGCCCATGGTTCACACAAGCTGTCCAGTTCACACAAGCTGTCCCCCACAGTTATCATCTGAAGCGTCATGCAGGCATCCTTACTGGACATCCTAGGAGTGAGAGTCACTCTTCCGAGGCACATGGGAAAACAAGCTACCACCATTGGTTCCACAACCACCGTTGCTGCTGCATTTTCATGCAGTGAGCTCAGTCCATTGCGGGCTTCGTGGCCAGCACTCTAAGGTTTGCTCACAGAATGGTAGGAAGCCATAGACTAAATTAAGGCCAAGACAGCACTGGGGGTCAGATGTCTCCTTGGCTTAGCTGTAGGCACCAGGCAGGTGTGTATATGGCTTTCTCCATCTAGAAGTTTGCAGGCCATCATGGTATCTGGAAAAATACGGATAAGGACAGCAAAAAAAGAAGAACAGAGTGATCAGTGGAAACTGGAGTGATGTTGCCTCCTAACTTTGCACTTCTTAGGAAAGACACTTGTGAGCGTCTCTCTAGAAAGAAAGATCATATGTGATTTAACTCTGGCAGGGGTTGGTCTCATAGATCTCTGTAATTTTATTAAACATATGAGATAATTCTTGTGTTCGTTTCTTTTAAGATTCAAGCATTAAATGAAATGATTGGTGGGTAGGGGCACCCTGTATGCAGAGAGCAATGAACTGCAGACATAAAGACTGTAAGGCCGCTCTGGTCCTGTCTTGAAGGTTGGCTATTAACTATTATCAGTAGCTGTGAGGTTATTTAATTATCAGCCTTTCAAGTCCCTTTTTAGTCCAGTAACCCAAAGTAGAAGTTCACCAGAGCTACCATTTGTAATAATATCTTAAATTGCCAAAATTTTTGTTGAATGCTCAAATTGTTTGTGTTGACAAGAATGTTTAATTAACACTAGCCCCTCAAACTGGGAACAGGCAAAGCTAAAGAAAAAACATACTTTAATTGGTGAATTACTAAACCTACAGATATAACTTTGTCAAATGTTAAAATTTAAAATAGGGCCACCAAGATAGCTCAACAAAGAAAAGCACTTATTGCAAAGCCCAATGGACTGAGTTTGATCCCCAAAATCCACATAGTAGAAGAGAAAACCAGTTCCTCTAAGTTATCTCCTGACCTCCACATGCACAGCAAAGTGCATGTGTGTGTGTGTGTGTGGTTAAAATTTAACAATGTTGTATGTCAGATGAAAAGAAATAATGTATTTCTAGCACAGAAAAAAACTAGAATGTTTATCATTACAGATAATGAAACTCACTTGTTTATAAGACACAGGGTCTCCCTGTGTGGCCCAAGCCAGAGTCACACTCCTGGCTTGCAGCTCTTCCCGGTCCCCTGTGTGAGCACCAGCCAGCAGATGCAAAGCACTACGCCAGTGCCAGCTCACTTAATCCTTTTTAAATTGGGCAAATACCTACCCAGAGGTTTTATCCCTTTTAGAAATTTTGATTCTTATAAAACGGACATTAAAAAAAATAAAATTTTTGCTGGGCAGTAGTGGCGCATGCCCTTAATCCCAGCACTGAGGAGACCGAAGCAGGCGGATCTCTGTGAGTTAGAGGCCAGCCTGGTCTACAAGAGCTAGTTCCAGGACAGGCTCCAAAGCCACAGAGAAAAAAAAAAAAAAAAAAGACAAAATTTTCAAAACAAATTTCAGCCAACATCTGCAATACCTTTTTTTTTTCAAAAAAAAAAAAAGCTGTATTTGTCATTAATCAGTAAATGTAGCCAAAGTGTCTGTCTGGGGACTGGAGAGGTGGCTCAGAAATTAAAAGCACTTGTGGCTCTTATGGAAGGCCTAGGTTTGATCCCAGCCCCGTATGGTGGCTCATAACCACTGGTAACTCCAGTTTCAGGAGATCTGATGCCCTCTTCTGAGCTCCACAGGCACCAGGCATGCATGTTGTGCTCATACTTCTGTGAGGCAAAATACATACACACAAAAAATAAATTTTAAAAACTGAAGTTTATTTATCTTCCATTCATAACTTTGATATTTTAAAATTTTAGAAAACTTCAACGATTTGTTGTTTTACTTATTACTCTGTTTTGACAGACAGGAGCCTTTGTTTTGACAGACAGGAGCCAGGAAAAGTATCTGTAATAATGCGCTGTTTCTTATTCCAAACCTTCCATTAGGTGTTCACTATCTCCAAAGAACTGGTGCCCCGGGTCCTATCCAGGGTGGTAGAAGCAGTCTCTGAAGAGCTAAGCCGGCTGATGCAGTGTGTGTCTTCCTTCAGCAGAAATGGAGCACTGCAGGTACCCAGTCCTTCAGTTTCACAGAGAAATTTGTTTTTAAATAGGCAACTGTGTGTTAACTTGTAAACACAGCTGGTATTTCCAGTGCCCCTGCTAATTTCACAGGCATATACACGCGCACACACAACACATGCATACATACAAACCCACAAGCCATAGCTACTGTTCAGCACACACACATATACCTACTTTGTATGCACACACATACACACTGTATGTGTTGTCTGCAGTTCCCAGAGGTTCTGTTTCAGGCATTAAAACAGAACAAGAGTTTTATAAAACTCTTTGAACATGGACCCACGGTCCTTCCATGTCTTTCCAGAGCATCCAGCGCTGGTTGTCTCCTCCTCCTCAGTGAGGTAACTGTTAGCACACGGGTGACGGGGCCTGCTTGTGAGCTTCCTGTGTATTGAGACAGTGGGTGTGCATTTGAAGAAGCAGTGGTGGGATGTGGGTGTATTTCGTGGTGTAAGGTGTGCTTGCTTGTATGAGACCCTGGAGGTTCACTCCTTGGTAAAATACACATGCACGTGCATACACACACTAAAACAGTGTGGTCACAGTTTTCCAGCTGACAGCTGAAGAAGCTCCCTCAGGCCTGCCTGCTGCAGTTACCACTTGCAAACTTAACATGTATAAGTAAACACCACAGTTGATGACATCAAAGAACAAACTGGCATTGAGGGAGTAGACTTAGAAGAAATGGAACTTCAGTAAATTTCCCAATTTTTCTAGGTTTTTAGCATGAAAGTTGTCCCACTTCAGTACAAATCTTCCCATCTTTGTGGTTTAGAATTTGGAGCAGCCCCAAACACAGGCAAGTGTTCCAGAGAGCAACCGTGCAGCTCTGCGTGCATGGCCCACATGCCTGGCTGATCCCGTACACGTGTGTGCTTGGTCAGATCCCACTCTGACCAGGAAACTTGAAGTAAAAATTATCTACTTCTGGACGTGGTGGTCACACCTGTAGTCCCAGCTCCTCTAGAGGCCGAGACAGGAAGATGACACATCAGGGTTTACATGGTCTGTACCATGAGTTCAAGGCCAGCCTGGCAATTCAGCAAGACTGTCTCCAGATACAAAAGAATAAAGGTTGGTGTGTGGCTCAGTGAGAGTGACGGTGCACCATCTCATCATCGGAAGCGCCAGAGTGTCTTCCAAAGTAGTGACTCTGCTGTCCACCCGACAGCCATTAACAAGGCCTTTTGTTACTCCCTTGCCTTATCAACACTCGCTAACAAACTACCCTATGGACTTTGGCCATTATCCCGGCTGTGAACGGGTGTCTTGTTCTGTGAACTATGGTCTCACTTTCCCCATGGCATCTCTACTGAGTAGCTGTGCTTCCTTTGATGAAGTCCAGCTGATTTCCCCTTGGTTCCTTGTACTTTTTATATTTTCCTAGAAGTCTTTCTGAAGTCACAAAATCTTATTGCTGTTTCTTCTGAGAGTTTATAGTCCATTGTTGGTTTTACATTTAGGTCTGCCCGTGGTCTGTTTTGAGTTGTGTCAAGAGTGGTTTGGGCTTCATTCTTTCATGTATAGATGCAGTTGCGCTGTTTCTGTTCGTTGAATGCCTGTTTTCCCTACTGAATGGTTTGGGGCCCTGGTTGAAGTCAGTCAGCTCTCATTCTGCAGTACTGGGCTCCATGCTTGTCCGTGTGTGGAGCCCCACCGAAATGCTTGCTGTGTGAATGTTTGAAATCAGAAAATGTGAGGCTTCCCTATCTGTTGTTGTTTCCAACATCATTTTCACACCATATGAATTTAAGGATTAACTTGTCAGTTTGCATTTTCTTTTCTCAGAGTTCATCCATGAATTTAACAGAGATTGTATTGACTTTGTAGAGCTTAGTTTTATTGTAGAAGAGACTATACCTGAAAGGATGATGTAGGTGCCAGGAAGCAAGCCTAGTCAGTCAGGCTAATGTTTCCTTACCCCCCCACACACACAACCAAACTAAAAGACAAATACTAGTAAGCTAGTAATTCTCATGCAGTATGTCCATCCCCTGCCCACACAGTCATATTTGACAGCAGGGTTAGAGGACACACTGGTATGTTAGTACTCTTCTTTGAGAGTCTTTTCCCAGCATGTTGTCATCATGTTGTTGTTGTTGTGGCCAGCCTGGCCTACAGTAAGCAGGCTTCAGACCATCTCCTCAGCACTTGCTCTTGTTTGGTAACTGATATGTGTCACTCTTGCTTTTTTCCCATCTTTAGGCAAGACTTGAAATCTGTGCTCTGAGAGACACCGTAGCCATTTACCTGACCTCGGAAAGCAGGTGAGATGCTGAGTGTTGCTGCTCAGTTCTTTTTACATCAAGATTGCTATACTCAGTTACTGTTTCCTCTGTGCAGATAACTTACCAAAGATGCTCATAAATTTGTATTGCAATAAATTTGATATTTCATTAGAAATTTTTACTCAAAAGTTCAAACCTAAAAGACAATGACTCTCAAGGCCACTTCTTTAGATCACATTGTAAATTTAATGTGATCTTTTTCATTCATTGCTTATATAACTTAGTCTTTTAAATAACATGGCCAAGTATGACATCTATTTAAAAGGAAAGACAAAAAAATTAAATCTTCATCAGACTTGATGGACAGTTTGAGTGTTGTAAATATCAGCGTAAGAGGAAGCCTGTGGTTTCTTTGCAGAGTCTTGTAGTGGAAATTTGACGGTAACTTTTAGCTGTTTTGAATGAAAGTCAGGATTTCCTACTATTGAGACATCGGTAGGTGAAGTGAGCAGACTTACTGCCCACGTGCGCAGAATGTTTGCCACAGTCGCAGCATTGCCCGGGAAGTCAGTCTGTGCTGTGAGCACGAGGACACTGCGGGACGCCACTCATTCATCTCTGGCCTTTGATAGCATGGCTGTCGCTATTACAACTGAAAATGCTCATTATTTTCTTACCAGATAAAATTATCTTCTTCCTGCTTGCCATGGTGTACTACAGACTATTTCTAGTTGGTTCCTATGTTCATTGTTTAAATACACCTTTTCCCAAGCACTTCTTTTTCTGCCTAAAATGGTACAGACAATAGGAAGTACCCAGTTCATTCATATTGCCTGTTTATCCCCCTGGACTTAACCTTTTGGAACTTAGGTTCAAGATAATACAGATTGAGTATCCCATATCCAAAATACCCAGGAACAAAAGCATATTCAATTTTAGGTTTTGTGTGTGTGTGTGTGTGTTGGAATATTTGTGATACATAAAGAGTTATCTTGGAGATGGAACTCAGGTATAAACAAGGAATTTATTTATGTTTTGTTATATCCAAACACATGACTAAAGGTAATTTAATACAGTTCTTAATCACTTAATGATTGAGGGCCTGGACAGGTGGCTCAGTGGTTAAGAGCACTGACAGATGTGCCAGAGGACCTCAATTTGAGTCCCGGAACTTACATGGTGGCTCAAACCATCTGCAACTCAGTCCCAGAGAACCCAGTGCCCTCTCCTTTCCTCCATACCCATTAGTCATGGACGTGGAATACAGACATACATGCAGGCAAAACACCCATGTGTAACTAGGGGCTTCTCTCCCGCCCACCAGTTCCCGAATAACCACTCTGAGGATTAATATTAATTACAAACTGTTTGGCCTATTAGCTCAGACTTTTACTCACTAGCTATTACAACTTAAATGAACTACAGCCCCCCCTTTTTTTCTGGTTTTTCGAGACAGGATTTCTTATTAGCATATGTATCACCATGTAGCCATGGCTGACTGGTAATGCTCTGACATCTTTCTCCTTTGGTGGCTTGATGGTATCCTTCCTACTCTGCTTCTTTTTCCATGTATCTCTGCTGGGGTTTTCCCCCTGGCTCTATTCTGCCTGGATGTTGACCCAATCAGCTTTTTGGGGGGGGGGTGGAAGGGGTTAAGACAGGGTTTCTCTGTAGTTTGGAGCCTGTCCTGGAACTAGCTCTTGTAGACCAGGCTGGCCTTGCCTGCCTCTGCCCTCAAGTGCTGGGATTAAAGGCGTGCGCCACCACCGCCCGGCTAAATCAGCTTCTTTATTAACCAATGATAATAAGACATATTCACAGCATACAGAAGGGCATCCCACATCACCCCTGCACATAAAATAAAATGAAAAAGAGAAGTAATTTAGTGTTTGATATGGAACTTTCCATCCTGTTGGTGCTCTAAATATTTTAAATCTTAGAGTACATTGGATTTCCTATTAGAGACACTTATCCTGTGAACTCCTAGACAGAATTGTGAGCTTCATAGCATGTGTCAGGTCACCTTCAAATCTGTCAGTGTCCTACAAATAATAGAATGCCCTTCATTTTCATCACCGTCATTTTGTCCTGACAACAAAGAACAATACAGCAATGTGTTTATTTCAGTTAATCCAGCCTTATGGGGAACAAGATGTGGTAGAAATGATAGAAAGGGACTTCCCTCCTCCTCAGGAAAGAGGCGAGAGAGCCCACTGAACAGGGAAAGGCAGCCAACACACACTGTCCCCATCCACACACTGCTCAGCTATGGAGAATGAAGGATTCCTAGAGGCGTCTTTAGGATGCTGGAAGGACTTTCATTCTGTTTGCTTGCCCTTAGTTTAAGATACATGGTTCAGACGTTCATGTCCTGGTCGGTTGAAGAGTATTGTTTTTATACAAGATCGAAGACCTCCTTGATCAGTAGTGATTACATGTATTTCTTCAGCTCCACTTGAAAAGTTCAAAACTATTCTCAGGAGCAGTGGGTATTATTAACTAAGTTCTCCAGTATAAGCCTCACCCCTCTCAGTAATCCTTCTGTACTCTCTACTTGAGAAAAACTGAACAGGTCATTCATTTTACCTTTATCGTGTGAACATCTTCCTTTCCTGTCCATGTTAATTCTAATAAGAACTAGAAGCTCTCCCCCAGTGTCCACATTGAGAAGGCTTAACTGTAAAGCAGGCCCTGTCAACACTGCAACTGTCCTGAGCACGGTTCTAGACCTATCCTGTCTCTGCTCTAGCTAGAGGGTTTTTTAATCATATATCCCACCCCCCACCCACCCCCCACGCTTGCCTGCCCTGGGCTCTGCACAGTCACACCAGCCTCACCGCTCCTTTGTCTGGGTCAGGCTCCACTTCCTGGCTGCATCTCTTTGGCCCTGCCAGCTTGCTCACCATAGCCTTACTTTCCCTTTTTCTTTTTCTGTTGTTTTTCACTTTTACTTTTTCTCAGACATCTCTGCTTACATCACTGGCCTCCATTAGTGCCCTTATATCTAAAATAGGCATGTTTACAGTGATCCCCTAAAGAGTTCTGCTCAGAACTGTGAGCTGTCTGACTGGTGTGCTTCTTGTGTTTCAGATCTAGTTTTAAACAGGCCCTGGAAGCCCTGCCTCAACTTGCAAGTGGCGCAGACAAAAAGTAAGTTCTGGGTGCTCTCCTGAGCCCACTGGCTGAACTGCACAAGCTCTGGTAGCCAGAGAGTCTGAAGAGTCTGAGAGAGGTTTGCTCAAGTGTAAGGAGAGTGCAGGCTACCCTGGAATATGGTGTGCTAGGCTACCCATGCCTCGCTTATCTTCTACGTGACAGGATGAATTGTGTCTTTTAGGTTTGGTTTACAGCTTTAAGTGATAAGTACAGAGAATCTAGGAAAGCCATTTGACTGAGTCAGTAGCAGCACTGGCTTCTGTGTGAGGAAGAGAGATCAGGACCATCCACTGGCTTTGACTTCTATAAAGCACACCATTAGACAAGTTGCAAACATGGCACAGAACAGCTCTCTCATTGCTACATTAATGAGCATGGCCTCAATTTAAACTTTACACTCCGTGTAACAGGAAATTGTGACCTGAGGGGAAGTCTAGGCCAGGTGTCTTTTGTAAATGCCCAGTCTAGCCTCAACTTAGGCCATGGAGACCCTGTAGCTCTTTGCTCTGTCACCATTCCTAGTTAGAGTCCACCTGCCTTTGCTTGGGGAAAACACGGTGCCAGGCTCTGTGGACAAGCCCAGAGGACTGCTGTGTAGAGAAAGTTCCTGGACCAGCAGTAGTCATGAAGACTGACTGAGCTTGGGAGAAAAGGGGGCAAACCAGCCGTCCTGAATGTGTGGCCCCGGTTCAGACCCTTGCGTGTGGCAGGCAAGCAGCAGAACAGTGGCCCACAGCACAGAATACCCTGCTTCCATTCCCTACTTTGATTGTGTTTTGGAATTCATTCCAAGACCTTTTAGTTTCTTTAAAATGAAAGATAAAAATAGTCACCACTATTCTTAATACATGAAACGTGTTTCAAAAGGCTAGTGCATTTGAACATCGAGAATAACCAATGATCGATTGTTGGAGCTAAATGCTGTTGTGTGTCAGGGCTTGTGTGCCTGTAGTGTCAGTATTCAGGAGCAAACAGATTGCAGGGTCTAGGACAGGATGGTTCAGCAGTTAAAATACCTACCGTGGAAGCTGATATAAGCTCTGTCTGCAGAGTCCATATAAAGAGAGGGGAGTTGTCCTCCAGCCTTCATGTGTGTTCATGTGCCCACCCATACCACATTCTCTTTCACTCAAAATGATAATAAATATATGTTTTGTTTAAATATCTAGAGTAATCTATTTTATAAATTGAGAGTCTGTCTCAAAATTTAAAAAAACAAAGCAGTCAGCAAGATGACTCAGGTAAAGTCAGTTGGCACTGGATGATGCAAGCCTTGTGACCTGAGTTCAATCCACGGCAACCTCGTATAGGTAGGAGAGAACTGACTCCACAGAGTTGATCTCTCGTTTCCACATGTGTACTGTGGCATGCAGGCCCACCCCCCAACACAGACAATAATAATAAATAAAGTGAAATGAAAATTTTAATGAGTGAAAGAAAGCCCTGTCCCTGGAATTGTCCTACGCTATGTGCTTGCTGACAGTCACAGAACTGAAAACAAAAAGTAAGTTTTAGTTTTTCTTAATTGTTAGAGTAATTATTAGAGAGTGGGCCTAAGCATTATCCTGTTCTAGGAAGTACTCTAGAGAAGGAGTATCAAGACAATAACTGAAGAAAATATAGACTTGTATGTTACTGTATTCTTTGAGCAGCCTTTTTCTTTTTGGTTGAGATATTTCTGTTACTGATTAAGATCCCATAGACAATGACTTCAAAACACAGCATGGCAGTCAGACCTAGGCCACAAGCTCCCTATGTATTTGCTGAGTTGCTAAGCTAGTGTGATGGCTATTCTTCATTGTCAACTTGACAGCCAGGGAAAGCGGGACCTCTGTTGAGTAATCGCCTCTACCACATTGGCCTGTAGCATGTCTGTGAGGCATTTTCTTGATTGCTAATTGATGTCCACTGTGCACTGTACCATCCCTAGGCAGGTGGGCCTGGCCTGTGTTAGAAAGGTGGCTTACTGCGGGCCTGACATCAAACCAGTAAACAACATCCCTCTGTGGTTTCTTCTCCAAACTCCTGCCTTGAATTTCTGCCTTGGTTCCCCAGATGATGATGGACCTGTAACCTGTAATCAAGATTAATCTCTCCAAGTTACTTTTGGCCATGGTGTTACATCACAGTACCAGAAAAGCAAACTGGGACAACCCCTTTTTTGAGTTAGAGTTACTATTACTATGGTGAAACACATGGCTATGAGCAATGTGAGGGGAAAGGTTTATTTGTTGTGTAATTTTACATCATTTTTCATTGTTGAAATCAGGGCAGGAACTTATGTGGAGTAGGAACCTGGAGGCAGGAGCTGATTCAGAGGCCATGGAGGGGTGCTGCTTACTTGCTTGCTCCTCATGGCTTGCTCAGCCTTCTTTCTTATAGAACCCAGGACCACCAGCCCACAGTGGGCAGGGCCTTCCTCCATTAATCAGTAATTGAGAAAATGTCTTACAGGCTTGCCTACTTACGACAGCATTTTCGCATTGAGGTTCCCTCCTCTCATGACTATAGTTTGTGTCAAGTTGGCATACAGCTAGCTAGCACAGACCTTTACTGTCAGAATGTTAAGCTCTCTCCTCCCTTTAGGTTACTAGAAGAGCTACTCAACAAGTTCAAGAGCAGTATGCACTTGCAGCTTGCCTGTTTCCAAGCTGCATCTCCAACCGTGATGAAAACATAGCTGCCTGTGGAGGAGGAGCATCCAGAGACAGCAAGTGTGAGACTGTCCTCTTCTTGTGCCAGAGGGCTAGCCCATGTCCAAGCACCACGTTTAACTTCTCTCTTTTCCCCAGTATGGTGGCACAAAGATGTTAGTGGGTATTTAATTTCAGCCTATTTAAACAACCCTATCTTAAATGTGCACAGTTTTTGTCATTAGCTTTGGTCCTATAAGGCTACATAGCATACTCTTCTAAATGTTTTTTCTTAGCTAAATGTTGTATGGTGTGAGCTTCAGGGGACTTCTCTTAGAGTGTTCTGAGTGGCCCATGGTGTAAATGAATGCAGTTCTAAGCACCCCTTTACTGTCTCAGTGTTGGCAATCTCCAATCCAGGCGAGGCATTTGAGAAGAGATTTAAAGTCACAGCTTTGGAGCTGTGCCCAAAACCTAAAAATCATCATTTCATATAAATCACTCTAAAGTTCCTAGGTTTGTTTTGTTTTGTTTTTGTTTTTGTTTTTAGAAAAATACACGGTCTACATATAAAAATGTTAAATTTTGGGTAATTTTTGACCCAGATGTCCATAAATGATCTGAATTTTATAGTCTTACTTTAGTAAGTTTCTGGTTGTCACTCACACAAGTTGATCTGTCAGTGTGCATTGGTGTGGTGAGGGCTCACAAGGACCTGCATGTAGAGGCCTGGTCACACCCACAGGCCTGTGGAAGCCTTGTGTTCTACACTGCAACCTAAAGGCGAAGGCAGCTCCTGGGGAAGGCGGCACTCCTTCCTCTCCAGCAGGTCACTCCTTTCTGCTACTTCCCACCCTTTGGAGTGTCTTGCTCCCTAGCTGGAAAGACGCTGCTCTGACACAGGCTGTGTTTTATAAAGATTTGAGGTGCCCTTGGGTCACCAAGCATTGAGCAGTAACTCACTGCTGACTGGCCTGCACAGTAGATTTGGGTCACTGTGACCTGCAAGAAGCTCTATCACCTCACTCCATCCTACCCTTGGCTTTAGTTGTGCTTCACTTTTCAAAATGACGTAGGGATAGTGTAGATGCATCTCTTTCAGTAGACAGAAGTCATTGTCACTCTTAGTTCAAGTGATTCAGAGCACAGTGTGCGCACAATATGGAGGATTGAGGTTAGTGGGTGTCTCTCACAGTAACTGGAAATACAGACTTAATCATTCGCACATGTGTTGGTCAGGCTGATAAGTGTGCACAGCGTTGTTTCTTGGTACACCAGTATTATAGGTAACATAACCAAACTCAATTCCAAAGCGGAAGTATGGAAGGATTTGTTATTTTAAATACTTAATAAATTCAGTACTCAAATCTAAGTGTCTTTTCTTCAACATTTTTATTAACTCTGTAATTGTTTATATTTCTAATTTTAATATTCAAAATAAATAGTTGAGTTCTCTGTTTTATATTGTGTTTGTGTCTTCATTTATCAAGTGTCTTGTTAATTTCATTGGGAGTGTCCATGGACATTAAGTGACTCCATCACTGGTTAGGACTGCCTCAGGCAGGCCTAGTGAGGGGCGAGTTCCTTCTGAGACTCTAAGGCTAGGAGATGGCTGGAGACCCATGCTTGCACTTACAACCTTCTGGTTTCCTGGCCCTGAGCTTCACCACAACCCACTTCTTCCTCCCAGTTCAGCACAGTTTTTGTCGGCCTTCCACTGGGGCCACAGCTCAGAGCATGTGCACACTTTGATGGCACAGAGAGTGGAGAAGAGCGGCATAAAAACCCCACACCCAAATGAGGGAGCTCAGAGACAACTTCCAACAAGTCTTGGGGGACTTCTTGGAAGAAGGGGATTTTGAAAGCGTGAGTTACAGATGAGTGTGACTTTAGTAGTGAAGAGAGGCACAGTAGCAAGACATGAGTTAGGAGAAAGCCGAGAGGTAGCCAGGCTTCATGACAAGTGACTTGCTTTTCCTTAGGGAGCATCTGGCTTTAGCAAGTCCATGCCTGTGTGGCTCCACATGGCTTCATGAGAGTTACCACATTGGTCTCACCTTGAGGACTAAAAGGGCTACTCGAAGTAATTTGGTTTTTCTAAGACTTTCTGTATCAATGTACCATGAAAGTGGCATGTTCCAGAAATGATGTGGGCATTGCAAAAACAAGTAGCACTGGCACAGGCACAGCTCACTGTCTCACCTTGTGTTTCTGTCAGCCTGGCGTGCAGTTCCTTAAAGAAAGCGCATGGAGTATGCTGCATTATGGTTCTGGTTTGAGTACGAAGTAATGGTGTGTGTTTCTGTTTGAATGTCTGCTGTGGAGTAGTATACTGTTAGTTGTGGAAAAACTCTGTGTTTTTAAGTTTCGACTGCTTTAAAATAAAAATTAGTAGAACATGATTTTTTTATTTTATTTTATGTGCATTGGTGTTTTGCCATGGGTGCTGGGTCCCCTGGAACTGGAGTTACAGACAGTTGTTAGCTGCAATGTGGATGCTGGAAATTGAACCCAGGTCCTCTGGAAGAGCAGTTAATGCTCTTAACCACTGGGTCATCTCTCCAGCCCTGGATATGATTTTTTTTTAAGTCTGTCCTTTTGCTTCCCTCAAGTTTCCTTAATGTCTGTTATGATGTCTCCCTTTTCATCTCTAATTTTGTTAATTTAGCTAGAGCTTTGTCCATCTTGTTGATCTTTTCAAAGAACCAACTCTATTTTCTTTTTTTCATTAATTTGAGTCCTGATTTTTTTTTTGATACCTCTTCCTAGTACTGTTTTGTGTGTGGTGTTTGTTTTTGTTTTCCCAGGGCCTTCAAATTCATCATTAAACTATTCATTTGAGGGCTCTAATTTTTTAATTTTTTAGTACTGGTTTGCCTTCATTGTGTCTCATGGATTTTTGGATGTTGTATTTTCATTTTCATTCAATTGTACGGATTTTTATATATCCTCCTTGATTTCTTCTTGCCCTGGTTACCATCCTGTACTGTGCTGCTTAGTTTCCATGAGTTTGTGAGCTTTCTGTAGCTTCTGTTGTTTTTGAGATCTCGCTTTATTCCATTTTGGTCAGATAGAATACAGGATATGATTTCGATTTTCCTAAATTTATTGAAACTTTTTGTCCTAATATCTGGTCATTTTTAGAGAAAGTTCCATGGGCTGCATAGAATGCCTTTTCCATCAGCTGATGTTTATGAGAACCTTCTTGCAGTAAATGGTAATTAATACAGACATCTACAACTGGTAGTCATCTAGAGAGTAAGCGACTGGATTGCTCAGCTCTAAATGGGATGTTTATGTCATATCTCATTTCCCCCAAGGTTTAGGGATTGTCAGGGAAGAAGGAGAAAGCTTATGAAAGCCACAGGTAGTGGACATTTTCAGCATCATTTGCTGAGCATGACAGGGCCCTTATATATGTCAACTCATAGCAATTGCACCAGATCTGAACAAGGTCAAGCCTGGCAAAATCCCAGCATGGGTGAGAAGGGGTTCATGAAGGCCTGCATCCTTGCTATTGGCCTCTGGTGGCTACTGTGTGAGGGAGAATAAGTTTTCTTCAGGGATGGGGCACTTGAAAGGCCTCCCATACTCCAGTAGATGGTTCTACACCTGTACATGCGCAGGCAACACTTAGTGGACTCCATGTGCTTTTAGAAACAGCACACTAAGTAAGGAGAGAAAAGTAGGAGAGGAATACGTGAAGGAGAGGAAATGAAATGGGGAGTCGGACACTTATACATGTATGGAATTCTCATTAAAAAATATTCAATCACTGGTGGATTGAATAGGTATGGCCCTCATAGACTCGTGTCTAAAGACTTGGCCCATAGGGAGTGGCACTATTAGGATGTGTGGCCTTGTTGGGGGAAGTGTGTCACTGTGGGAGAGGGCTTTGAGGTCTTATAAGCTCAGCTACCCCCGGTGTTGTATGCAGTCTGCTGCTGCTGCCTGCAGATCAAGATGTAGAACTCTTAGCTACTTCAGCACGTTGTCTGCCTGTATGACACCATGCCTCCTTCCATAATGATAATGGACAAAACCTCTGACCTGTAAGCCAGCCAGCCCCAATGAAATGTTTTCCTTTTTAAGAATTGGCATGGTCATGGTGTCTCCTCACAGCAATAAAACCCTACTTAAGATAGTCACTAAAATAGTTACTGCAATATATTAAAAATAACTAGATTTCAAGTATGTACTTTTTATGCTTGATGTAATTATACACCCATCAACAAAAAATTGTATGCCTCTTTCATTAAGCATTCAGCCCTAGTATTGTGACAGTTATAATACAGGTTTATTAACTGACCTGAAAACCTAAAGGTGGCAACGAATATTGGACGTGGTCTGGAAGTGTCAGAAGCAGCTGCACTGAGTCTCTGCTCTGTTTGTTGCATAGTGTATTTGAGGACCATCGTGCTGCCTGTGTATTAGCCTCGTTTCTGTTAATCAACCTTTTAAGTTCTAGGATATGTGTCACTAAAAAACCTTTTTCTGCTTGGGGAGATTATAGAGACAGAGCAGTAAGTATGCTGTGAACAGGACCCAAGCTTTTACAGTACCTGTTGCCACTTTGGAAGTAAAGCCAGTGGTTTACTAGTCAAGACCAGTCCTGGAGGGGGAGGCAATGCCTGTATGTACATGTGTGCATACACATGTGGGGAGCCCAGGAATTGATTATCAGTAGTCTTCTTCAGTCACTGCTTGCCTTGATTTTGAGACAGAGCCAAGAGATCACCAAGTGACTAGAATAGCCAGCCAGCAAAGGCAGGGTATCTGTCTGATTCTGCAGTGCTGAGGTCATAAGTGTGAGCCACCCTCCCAGCTTTTACATGGGGACGGAGCGTCTGAACTCAGGCCCTCAGGTCTGTGCACTTTTACTGACAGCCACCTCCCCAGCTCCAGTCCTTGGTTTGAACCATGCTGATTTTGAAATCGATCACTGTTAACATCATCACAGCTATTATTACTGTCTGCACGTTTTAGAAACAGTATTCCTGTCCCCTGTACCTGCATTGCCTCTTAGATAGGAATTGCTGAGAGCTGTGACCACTCCCTGACTAACTATCCAAGAGGACCCCTGAGCTCTCAAGGCGGTAAGAAGATAGAAAACCAAAGAATAATGGAGTCCCAAGGGAAGGGCATGGATAAGAGTAATAAAAGATTGTCAGCAAAATCAAAGATCACAGATAAAAAGAGTGGGTCCTGAGAAATGACTAAGCCTGAAATTCAGAAAATCTTAAAGGAGCCAGAATGTGACTCAGTTGGCAGAGTGCTTGCCAGCATGAAGCCCTGGGCTCCATGTCCAGCTCTGTATAAACCAGACATGGTGGTGCATGCCTGCCATCCAGCACACAGAAGGTGGGACAGTGTGATCAGAAATAAAGGGTCTCTTTTTCTTCTTTAATAACTTCTTTATTGACTCTTCGGGAGTTTCACATTATGCCCCCCAATTCCATTCACCTCCCAGTCCCTGCCCCATCCTCCCCTCATCCCTGCCATACCCGCCCCCCCCCCACACATACGGAAACAAATCAAAGTAAGCTATCAAGCAAGCAAAAGTGGAAGAAGAAAAAAAAGCAAACTCACAACAAAACAAAGTCTACAACAGAAAAGTCTCTTTGCTTCTCCCTCTTCATCCATCCTGGCGGCAATGGCGGTTTCAGGGTGCCATATTGTATACCTTTTGGTCCCATCAATATTACTGTCAAAGGTTCCGAGGTTCCCTTTTTCTGTAAAGTGACCAAGAGGCCACTGTGGACCACAAAAACAACCAGAGAAACATACTGTGTGGATCGTGTCCCCTAACTCAAATTTGGTGATCTCAGGACAGCTGCTATTTTCTTGAGGAACCCTCCCCCTGACCCTGACCACCCACCCCACCATATACACACACAGTCCAGCCTTGGAGGATAAAGACTCTTCTGTTCATACCGTGACACTCATGTCTACTGGAGCTCTCCAGACATGACAGGGGGCAGTGGGGTGGTTTTCTGTATTGCCACAGAGACCTCCAGGTTCTGCCACCAGGGTTCCCTGCCTTCTCTCTATGCCCCACTCCTGAGCCAGGGACATAAGGCCCCAGCTAGTATTGAGTAACCCTTTGGGGAATAACTGTACAAAGTTACTGCTGAAGTCATGTTGGCAGATGTGTCATTTTTAATATAATTTTAGTTTAATACATAGCAACTCAGATCCTTATCCTCCTTCCTCCCTTAGTTCCCCAAAGAAAACCTATCATCTATCTATCTGTCTGTCTGTCTGTCCTTAATCTTTTAGTGCTGACCTCCGTGTCACTTCCTAACAGCTTTAAATTTTTCTTTCTTCAATCCTTCAGTTTGGATCACTGTGGCCTTCCTACAACTGGATGTAAGAATTTAGTTCTCTCGTTACGGCTTCCTTTCACTTCCTCCAGCTTTGCTTAGGTTGATATGCCCTGTCCACATTATTAAGCCTGTGGACGTGCTGCCCAGGCCTCAACAGTAACACTGTTCCTTTTCTGACTGTGCTTTTTGTATTTTCAGTGCATCCTGTGTTGTTCTCACTTTTCTCAAAAACTACCTCCATCCCGAATATTCAGATGTCTTTGTGGTGTATTTGCAAATATGTCTTTCCGGGAAGTTTCTGAGTTGGGGAAGCCTCCAGCTAGGACCTGCCACAGGCAGCATCCTGAACTCACCCTCGCTCCTCTCTGGTGGATCAGCCACTTCGTGTCAGTTTGGTTTGCTGCCTTGCTTGGTAGAACCGTCCTCTGGTAACTTCCTGCAGAAGGAATACATTGGAAGTCAAAATTCTGAGGCCTTCATATCTGAAGAAAATCTGTATTGTTTGCTTTCTGTTGCTTTCATTGGTTAAATAAAGAGACTGCCTTGACCTTTTGATAGGGCAGCCCTTAGGTGGGCAGAGTAGACAGAACAAAATACTGGAGAGAAGGGAAGTGTAACAGACGCCATGCTTCTCCGGCCCAAGATGGACACTGGTTAAACTCATGCTGGTAAGCCACAGTCAAGTGGCAATACACATTAATAAAAATGGGTTAATCAAAATATGAGAGTTAGCCAATAAGAGGCTAAAACTAATGGGCCAGACAGTAATTAAATAAATACAGTTTCAGTGTAATTATTTCGGACATAAGCTAACCAGGCACCAAAAACACAGCCCTCTCCTCCCTACTACAATGGATGCCAAATGATAGAC
Organism: Ondatra zibethicus; assembly: GCA_004026605.1. Taxonomy (NCBI): domain Eukaryota; kingdom Metazoa; phylum Chordata; class Mammalia; order Rodentia; family Cricetidae; genus Ondatra; species Ondatra zibethicus. The sequence continues at coordinate 121,108 of PVIU01001482.1, read as the reverse complement.
TGGAAATCATTTGCCCTCAGCATTAAGAAGTCTCTGCCCAGCTGCCCTCCAGTATCTCCTATGTCTCTGCTTGCAGAGTCTCCTTGGCCTTGTTTCTGAAGTCTGTGATGCCTTTCTGGGTTGATGCTCTTTTGTTCCAATAGGGAGTAGAGTGTTGCAAATTCTGGGAAATTTCCTTGAATTGTTTCTATAAATCTTCAACAGTCCTAGATGGTTGATTAATTCGGTTGGTTGGTTTCTTTTATTCTCAGTATCTGGATCCCCTAGCTGTGTCCTTTAAATGTAAAAATCTTCTTGTTTTCTATGTTTATTCTGCTTTGTGAGAATTGTTTAACTTAAGCTCTTTGTTCTCTGACTATTCTCTTAGGACCTACTTATTTATTTCCCTGGAAATAATCATGATACTCTGGTGAGGGGGTTCTTTTTATTTCTGTTTTCATCCGACTGTCCATTGAAATAGTCGCTGTGGGTATGTAATGGGGGTCTCTAGAGCTGATTGAGGTTGTGATTCTTATAGTGGGCAGGGCCACTCAACTGGCACATCAGTCATGCTGGGATGGGTATTCAGTAGGAAATCTCTAGTATTGTCATATTTGGGTCATTCCTCTGGGGCTGATCAGATTCCAAGGGAAAGATATTAAAGTTTCATGTGAGGAAGCCCCTGGGAGCCAAGTGAGGAGGAAGTCTGAGGTCATTTTTTATAAGCAATAGCCTGCTTGCAGTGGCATTCCTGAGTCCTCTGCCTCTCCTGCTCCTCTGGGGTAGATGTTTGCCCAGTTGTGTGGGCAAGAGGCAGGCCCGGGGGTTACCAGGCTGTTTACTAAGTGCCCTCAGATTGGTCATTGGGTTTTGACCCTAACTTAATCCTCACTTCTGATTCCATAATAGGAATCTTGCAGTGAGAATTTCAAATTTCATATCTTTTGCTTGAAACACTGCCAGTCTGCAGCCTAACTTCTCTGGATACTGAATCAGCACACAGACACATGTGCAGTATAGCTACTTAAAGCTCCCCATCCCCAAACCCTGTCCCGTCATTTGCGATTTGGGGACCCTGAGCATGGTGTATTACTCATCTATAGGCAGCAGAAAGTTCAGGTTAAATTTGATTGTAACACCAGTGTTCATGTGTACGCTGCTCTGCTTTTTCCTGAGATGAAAGACTATTAATGGAAGGCAGACCGTGGGCCTTCTGGTCCTGTGACTTCACTCTCTCTATCCCTGGTCACCAGTGGCATCACCAAATCAGGGTTAGCCTGCAGGAAATAATCTTTTGTAATTAGTTAGAGACAAGGCTTAGACACACCAAGGAAGTAGTCTACTTAACACTACAGGAAATTCAAGACAGAGAAACATCCTGGTGGCCTCTCAACATAGTCTGCATTGCTGGAAAGGAAAGCAGATAATCACATTAATTCAAGAAGCAAGTGCAGAGAAAATTAATGAGCATGAAAGAGGGCGAGGCCAGAGAGAGCCTGCTTAATAGTAGGGACTTCCAAGATCTATCATCCAGAGGCGTTTTGTGGACACAGTTTGGACTTTGAATATTTCAAACCAAGAAAGTCTTCACTAATAATTAAGATGTGTTAAATGCTACCTAAGGAGCTAAGGAGTTGGCTCAGCGGATGGGTGCATAGCTGCTCTTCCAGAAGGCCAGAGTTCAGTTCTCAGCACCTACACTGCAACTCACAACTAACTGTGATACAAGTCCTGGGGAGGGGTGTGTCTTATGCCCTCATCTGCACTACATGCATGTGGTGTATAGACATACATTCGGGCAAACACTCAAATACACATAAAATATAAATTAAATCTGTGAGCAGCATTGACAGTAAGGTCTTGTTAATATTTTATGTGTGTGATTGTGAGTTTTAAGTCATTGCTACAAATAAGTAAATTAACAAATAAAACAGCCTAGAACCCAGAAATACCCAAAGATAGACCTACATAAATACTGCCACATGATCTCAGACAGGGGAGCAAAGGTGTATACGGTGAGAAGTCTTTAAAACAAATGGTGCTGAAAAAACTGAATATCAAACTGCAAAAAGTGAATATAGACTTCTCAGTCCTCACAAAAGCAGATTCAAGTGGATTGTACATCAAAATTTAACATGAAAACTAGAAAGCTCCTGGGAAATAACAGAAAAATTAGATGAGTTTGGGATCAGAACGTTTTAGGGACAGTAGATACTTAAAACTGCCCAAACTTGCAAGCAGCCTGTATGACCTGTAGATAGCTGGATAGCTAAATGGTCCAACCAGACAGTATAAGAACACTCAGCAGTAAAATGCATATATCAAGCTTTGTAAAGATGGGCAGAACCCCAAATGCATACATTGACAAGCCAATCTGAGAAGGCTGTATGCTTGTGATTCCAACTAGTGACATTCTAGAAAGGAAACACTACAAAGTTCTCAAGCAAATTGGTGTTTTCCAGGACCAGAGAGAAGGAAGAAGTGAGTAGACAGCAGGGTTTTTAAGGCAGTGGAACGATCTTGTGTGCTATGCTAATGCAGTGATAGATATCATCCTTTTACATTTCTTGAAACCTGAAGAAAGCGCAGTATCTAGCCTGAATGCTGTGCTTCTGGGTGGATGATAATGAGGTGTCAGTAGAGAGCCATTGCAGCGAATGCACCATATGGCAGGTAATGTTTCTTGGGCAGAACTAAGGGTCTGAAAGGCCAATGTATGTGGGACCTCTATTTCCCACTCAGTTTTGATGTGGAGGGGGAAAGTGCTGGAAAAGATAGATGGTGGGGAACCCTCTGGGCCCTGGCTCCACACTCATAGATAGATTCAGCCAACTGCAGACTAAAAGTATTCACAAGGAAACCTCTAGGAGGTTTCAAAAACAAAACTTGAATTTGATGTGCACTAAGCCCTACGTTAAGTGCACACAGAGAGTGTGTCAGTTCCCTACTGTCCTGTTGCTGCTTCTGCTGCCCGTGTCCCCACAGCTCTTCTATGAGCTTCCTCTAAACCTAGCCTTCCTGATACTTGACCATGATGGTCACTTCCGGACTCCTTTCTTCTCATCATTCCCTAAATAATGCAGGGGACAACTAATTCTATGACACTGACATAGGATCAGGTTTTACATGTACTTTGAAGGTGATTCAAGAACACAGGATGCATGTAGGTTATATGCAAATGCCATGTCACTTTATATAAGGGATTTGGACACCTGTAAATTTGAATGCCCATGGAGGTCCTGGAACTAACACCACAAGGAGTCCCAAGGGACAGCTGTGCATATGATGTCTTTAGCCTTTAAATGTCTAAGGTTTGCTTCTAAAACACAGGTGGGTGAAGACATAGAGTGGACTATAGATAAGGAAAGGGTGAACACGACATGTCAGGTAAGAACGAGTAACCCAGAGCCGGTCATTATGGAGTCTTGAGTCACATAGTATAGTACTTCACTCTGAGAAATTCAGATTACATGTTTAGACTATTCTAAAGTATCATCAGTTAAACAAGGGCCAGTAACTAGAATCAAATATTATCATAATTGGAAAAGGTAATGGCAAAGAGGTGTGGAACTGTGTCTAGACACCAAGCAGATGTGGGCCAGTGGCTTATGTTGCTTGTTCTTTGTTGTCAGGTTGACAGGATTTGGCATCACCTTGGAGACACCTCTGTACATATCTTTGAGGGGGTTCTAGGAAGGTTTAACTGAGGAGGAAGGACTTCCCTTGGATGTGGGTGGCACCATCCTCTGTGCTGAGATTCTAGACTGAATAGAAAAGAGAAAAGAAAAAAGCTAGTTAAATACCAGATTCGCCTCTGTCTCCTGACTCTGGACACAAGGTGACCAGCCACTTCGTTCTCTTATCGTTTTGCCTGATGTGATGGAATGGAGCCAGAATGAACCTTTCTTCCCTGAAGTCACTTCTTACCAAGGATCTGGTCACAGCAACAAGAAAGGTGACTAATGCAGGGGTGTTTCTTAGAGCGAATGTTCATTGATCACTGTATGAGAAATCATGTCTGTGGTCTTGGGTTAGCAGATGAGACATTTGTTCCCTTCCATGTTATTGTCAGTAACCTGTACAAGCAAGTACCAGAAAAGAAATCTCCTTCCAAGACATAGTTTTGTATAAAGAAAAGTTATAACCCTTCAATTAAGGCTGCTAGGAACACTGGTGTATTCATTCATTCATTCGTTCATTCAACAATCCTGAGGTCAAGCCCAGGGTCTCAGATATGCTAGGCAAATGCTCCATCACCAAGTTCCATAACCATGCCAGGATTAGCATTTTAATGAATATTGTTAGAGTCGGAGTAAAACTTAATAAATCAGTTCAGAAAGAGCTACATTGCAATTCTCTTTATTGGGTAAAATCCCATACCTTTGACATTCTGTGGGATGACAACCATAAACTGTGAGTGTAACACATGAAAAACTACCCAGAGACACAGAAATAAATAGAGCACCCACACTAGCAGGAACCCAATGTCTTAGTTTGAGTTTTTATTGTTGTGAGGAGACACCATGGCCATGGCAACCTTTATAAAGAAAACATTTAATTGGAGGGGCTCATTTACAGTTTTGAGGTTCAGTACATTATCAGCATGTCAGGGAGCATGGCAGCTTGCAGGCAGATGTGGTGCCGGAGCTGAACATGCTATATCTTTCAGGCAACAGGAAGTCAGCTGAGAGTCACACTGAGAAAAGCTTGAGCAAAAGAGACCTCAAAGCCCGCCCCCACAGTGACGCACTTCCTCCAACAAGGCCACGCCTCCCATTAGTGCCACTCCTTTTGGAGGCCATTTTCTTTCAAACCACCATACCCAAATATGCAAAGAGGCCTCCCTTTGCATGGCTTTTAGTCTACAACCACTGCAATGGACCCATTGCGAAAAGTGCCGGGGAAAACTGCTCTTTCTGGTCCCTTGGCCCAGAAAACTGAATCCAGAAAATAGCTGCTACTGGAGAGAGGTGGAAGGTGGTTTTCAGAAAAGGGAAAAAATCTCTGGAGTCCATTACAATTTCTGGAGACCTGTAAGAATGCCTGCATGCAGCAGATTCAGAACAGTTTAGCTGAAGACAAGGGCTATAATTGAGATGAAAAGCAGCATCCAAAAGAGAAGTCACTGTCCAAACCTGCACAAGGTGACTGCTAAGGAAATTGAAAGAAAGCAGGAACCAGACCAACCATTACTGGCCATTCAGAGTATCAAGGACAGACTGCGAAATCACCTGAACCGTGCAGAACAAAAGAAAAATTTAGAATACACTTTTAAAACCATCAGAAGTCAACTGATGAGGACCCCCAAATGATCCAGATGTTGGAATTATCAGGGCATTTTTTAAACTTATTTTTATTTTCGAGATTATAATATAATACATATTCCCCCCTTTCCTTTCCCCCCTGAAGACCCTCCCATTTACCCTTCCTTTGTTTTCTTTCAAATTCATGACCTCATGTTTTCATCAGTTGTTGTTATATGCATATGTGTATACATATTTATTCCTAAACAAACAAATACCACCTGCTCAGCCTGTGTAATGTTCCTTGTGTGTATGGTTTCAGGGATGACCATATGGGTGACTGATTGGTGTTTAGAAGAGGTATTTCAACTGTCCACAATGAAATAAAGTAAAATATTCTAGCCATCAGTTAATGGGAAATCTCAGCAGAAAGATGATGACAATTTTGAAACTGAAAAATAGTTTATGAAATAAAACAGTTTGTATGGAGTTAAGTAGTTGGAGAACCCCCATCCTCTGGTCATAATGTGGCAACTGTTTCTCTTGGAACTGCCAGCAGCTGTGATTACTCAAAGGAGACCTGCACAAAACTGTGTCCATTAGCTTTCCATCATGGCCAAGGATTGGGGCTCAAAGCCATGCCCCTCACTGCTGTGACTATATAGGCAGTTCACTGTTGCTGGAAAGGATTTTTGCTTGAGTAGAATAACTATTCATGCATTACTGTAAAGAGCCCTAATCAAACTCACTGTTTCACCAAGCTAGACTGGTGTAGGATTCTTTCTTTGGTCTGTGGTTAGTGACCTGAGGTGAATAGATACTTGTTCATCTTCCTAGAAAGAGTTCTTCACAAAACTTGGCACTTATATGTGAGACATGACCAAACCAAGCCTGAGTCTGGGAGCAGGGGCACCTCTGCTGTGGGTAGTGAGATGTGTAACAGAAGCTAAGTTATGTGCGGTGGAGCCTCTGCAGGGGCGATCCCAACATGGCCATTCCTGGTGTGCCATGGAATAGCATGCCTTCTGGCTGCGGTGGCCGTTCTCTTGACCCTACTGTGGATGGAAAGGCAAGCAGTTAAGGCTGCTCTGTCCCAAGGGCAAGTGTCCATGCTGGGAATCCTAGGCTGGCAGGCTGTTTCTGTGTGGCGTGGAATAGCAATACTTCTTAATGAATGGAGGATGTCCCCCAAACTGTAGAATGGAGAATCTAGTGACACTTTAAAGTTGTAAACAGGGCATGACTTCAGTCCTGAGCCCTTTCTATGGGCAATAAAATGTGCAACTGAGGCTCAGCTGTGCTCCCTAAAAGAACTCCCTCAAGGGGGAGGATTACAATGAGAAAAAGACATACAGGTACAACCTTTGGCATTAGCTTCTGAACTGACAGGGAAAATGAAAAGTAAAAAGAATGAGATGAGATGCTGGCTTGCTGTTTCTCGTGGCCGGGGGGCTGGGGCACAAAAGGGAAGCAATCCAAATGAGATGTGTGCTAAATAAGCCCTCCTGAAAGCCAACCCTTGGGACACTTGGCAAGAGCTGGCCGCGAAGACAAGGTGAGACTGGAGTGTGACACAAGGTCCCCTCCTGACTGACCTTCAATACAGGGGAAGGGGAAATCTGTGGCACACCTGACCAAGGGGTGCATCAATAATGGCCCGGGAAACTGATAATGGAGAAATAGTCCCTAGCTATCCTAGAACCCACCAACCAGGCTGGCCTAGAACCATAGAGATCCTTCTGCCCTTGACTCCAAAGTTCGGGGATTAAAGAAATATGCCACCACACCTGGCAATGATTGGGAAATACTCTTGAACAAGAAATGAGTGAGGGTCTCACAACCTAGTTCATGAAGCTATAGGAACAAGGAACAGATGGGATCGGTTTCAGCATTGTAGAAGCAAAGACACCAAGTAGTGTAACTATTATCCCCCATGAAGACAAAGCCTACACATTTGAGGAAACAAGAGGGGAGTTCTTGGCAGATTCATGAGCTCATTAACCCCTTTGGAGGGTTGAACAACCCTTTCAGGGGGCATGCATATCAGATATATATGTTATAATTCATACCAGAAAAATTAATTATGAAGAAGAAATGAAAATAGTTGTGTGGTTGGGGGTCACCACAACATGAGGAACTGTATGAAAGGGTCGCAAAAGTAGGAAAGTTGAGACCCGCTGCCTTAGGGCCACTCTGTTATTGCCAGCTGAGATCCCATGAATATCAAGGACATTCATGATAAGAGAGATAAGAGTCAACATGGCACAAAAGACATCTGAAAGCAAAATTACTTAGAAATAAAAGCTACCACATAGATAAAAACAGTTTCCTAAGAAGAAAAAACAATTGCTTAATAGAACCTCGGTAGAAAAATTTTAAACTTCTGGAATTTGCAATTAATATTTGTATTAGTGAATTTTTAAAAAGATTTCCTCAGGATTGGTGAGTTAAACTGGTTAAAAAAAATCATCTAATTGGAAGAAAATTTGAACAGCAGTTAGCTAGCAGGCTTAATGTGGCAGAAGTTTTGGGGCCTTTAATGGCAAGTGGCTAACTGGCAGCCACACAGCGAGTCTTGAGGAAAGCAGTGAACTCTCCCACCATGGTGACAGCACTCTAGAGATCAGTAACAGAAAGGAACCTGCAACTTGCACATCTGGGGACTGCGGAACACACTTATGATCAGCATAGGAGCCAAAAAAAGAAACCTTCCAAAACTTAGAAAAATCAAGAACTGGGGTAGAAAGATGGCTCAGTGGTTAAGAACACTGGCTGTTCTTCCAAAGGACTTGAGTTTGATTCCCAGCACCCACATGGTGGCTCACAACCATCCCTAACTCCAGCTCCAGGGAATCTGATACCCTCTTCTGGCCTCCGTGGACACCAGACACAAATGTGGTACAGATACACATGCAGGCAAAACACAGATACATACCAAATTAAGTCTTACAAAAAGACAAGTCAAGCAACAACAGTAAATATGTTCTCATCAACATGTGTAAATCAAGTGGAAATGTGCACCTTTCATGGCTTAGATGAAAGAGGAGGAGCTATTGAACATGAGCTGGGTATCAAACACAGAACTCTTAAACATAGTTAAAGGAATGACTACAGAGAAAGTTGAGGGAGGAAGTTAAAGACAGCAGTGAAAACAGAAGATGAAGCAGTGATGGCCAAATGAAATATTTGGACAATATTTTAAAGGAGACTAGGGTCCAAATTTGGCCCAGTGGGCCAAGTGGGGAAAGAAGAGGTTGAAGCCAAATGTCTGGGATGAGGAAAGAAATGATCCAGGAAGCACTTCTTAAGGATGGTATTTCCCAATTAAGCCAATCCTCATCAGAGCAGTCTGGACAAGGTCGGCAGGGCAGGAGGTACTGATGCCAGTGAGCCACTGCTCTCCCCGCCAGCTCTAACAGAACAGGAAAATCAGCTGCTCCACCAGTGAGCCCCTCCCCCATGCCCCTGCAAGCAGCCACCTAGAGCTTAATTCAGGTCCTCGTTGAAAGGGGTTCTTTTGAGAATGAGAAGCTGCCGTGTGGGATTTGTCTTTTTTAAAAGTTTATTATGCTGTGTTTGACAGTGCCATGTCACAACATGAAACCCTATTATGTGTGAGCTGATGGGTAAGATATCATTAAGGTGACACTTTGAATAACAAATGGCTCTTGAAAGATGTAGACTCCTAGCCAGAGCCTCAGAAAAATGGTGCCATGTGTAAGAGTAAAACTCCCTGCTTCTTCTATCTCCTGGCATGCAGATGATGGCTTGGCCACATGCATGCAGCCGGTGTCACACACTGCCTAACTCTGTATGGGTTAGCATCTCCACAGACACTCACTGATGAAGAAAGCAGGGAGGGGAGGAGAACCTGGCTATTTCTCCTGCTTTATTTTTCAAGGGAAGGGGAGCGATCAAGAAGTAAGGTCTAAGAATATGAACACCAAGCATTGGGGTTACCCACTGTACACAATCAAGTCTTGGTTACTTGGGGAAGCCCCAGCTTCCATGATCTTTGCTAAGTCCCCAGGACTTCTGAGATGTGCACAGCAGGGGACTGCAGCACCTACACTCTCCAGCCTCTGTGACATGTCACTTTAGGGTGTCCCCTGGTACCTTGCTGACATCAAGCCCTTACTATCTGTCAAGCATTGTTCTAAGTTGGCACCTATGAGCATCTGCACTCGGGTCTTTCCAGGTCTACAGTGCCATCCTTGCTTTACACGTGGAGACTGCAGTACACTGAGGTCAAATGACCTGCCCAAGGCCACAAGAACCGTAAGGAAGGAACAATGTCAGCATTTGAGGAGACTTTCTGTAGTGCCCAGTCACTTAGCAGCCATATGCTCTGGCTCGGAGTGACCTTAATGCAGCAAAGCTCTGCTGAATTGGAAGCTGTCTCTCATGGTGGTGAAGGACCAGCACAGAGCATGCGTTTGGGCTTGGTGGAGTCCTGGTCAGAGTGAGAGGCAGCCCTAGGCAGGTGGGTGGGTCCCTGGCTCCAGAGGTTTGAAGACAGACCACATTTGCTCTACTCATAAGGAGCGTAGAAGGTCCTGAAAAGACAGACATGGCTGCTGTGTTCCATGCCAAGGAGCGCTCCTAGGAAACAAAAGATCTGTTCTTGGTCCTTGGATTGGTTACCATTGGCAAGTCCATTATTCCAAAGGAAGGAAGAAATTTAACCAGAATGTGATGCTGCTGAAGACTCTTAAGTTATTTTCCCAGCTTTCAGAACTTTCTGTTGGGGTTTGAAGAAACTGTAAGTTCTCTTCAGAGATGCTAGGGGCAACCATGGAGAGTGAGCGTGATTGTGCTCGGTTCTGCTCAGAGATGCTAGGGCAACCACAGAGAGTGAGCGTGATTGTACTCATATGTAATGCTAGAGACATGGCTGGGGACAGAACTCCAGATGGCCCAGGCTGAAGGGGCAGCTCACAGATGCAAGACTATCTTAGGTCAACCTTTCACAAACTAGCATCATCTGAGAGGAGGGAACCTCTGTTAAGAAAATTCCTCCATCCCTTCTCCCTCAACCCCCATGCTCTCAATTTTCTCAAGAGGGCAGAAGGGGTAGAAGAGAGAAGAGAAGGGAAGGGGGAGGAGAACTTGAGGAAATGGGATAGTCAAGATGGAGGAAGGACAGAGACAGAGAGCAATGAAAGAGATATCTTGATTAAGGGAGCCTTTATGGGGCTAGCAAGAAACCTGTCACTAGAAACATTCTCAGAAATCCACAAGAATGGCCCCAGCTAAGACCCTAAGCAATAGTGAAGAGAGTGTCCAAACCGATCTTGCCCTGTAGTCAGATTGATGACTATCTTAAATGTCATCATAGAACCTTCACCCAGCAACTGATGGAAGCAGATGCATAGAGCCACAGCGGAGCACTGGGCTGAGCTCCCAAAGTCCAGTCGAAAAGTGGGAGGAGTGAGAATGTGAGCAAAGAGGTCAAGACCATGATGGGTTCACCCACTGAAATAGTCTACCTGAGTTAATGGGAGCCCACCAACTCTGGCCAGACAGGGAAGGAACCAGCATAGGACCAAACTAGGCCCTGTGGGTGACAGTTGTATGACTGGGGCATACTGTGGGGCCACACTGACAGTGGGACCAGGATTTATCCCTACTGCTTGTACTGGTTTTTTGGAACCCATTCTCTTTGGATGGATAACTTGCTCAACCTAGATACAGTAGGGAGGGCCTTGGTCCTTCCTCAAAGCGATGTGCCTTACCCTCTCTGAGGAGTGGATGGGGGTGGGCGTGAAAGGTGGAGGAGGAAACAGAAGGAGGAGAGGGAATGAGAAATTGGATTGGTATATAAAATGAAAAAAAAGTTAGTTCTTTAAAAAAAATAAAAATAAAGAAAAAATGCCTCCTTAAGATCAGGCTGTAGGAAAGCCTATATAGTTTTTTTAAAATTAGTGATTAATGGTGGAGGGCCCAAAGCATTGTGGGTAGTGTCATCCCTGGGCTGGTGGTCCTGGGTTCTAGAAGAAAACAGGCTAAGCAAACCATAGGGAGCAAGCCAATAAACGGCACCCTCCATGCCCGCTGCATCAGCTCCTGCCTCCAGGTGCCTGCCCTGCTCTAGTTCCTGTCCTGACTTCTTTTGATGATGAACAGTGCTGTGGAAATATAAGCCAACTAAACCCTCTCCTCCCCAAGTTGCCTTGGTTGTGGTGTTTCATGAAGCAACAGAAACCTAACCAAGGTAGCAGGTGACGGAATCAGTGCAGAGGCTTCAGAGCAGAGGGAACGCACTGCATCACTCTCTGGCATCTAGAAAGGAGCTCAGATGGCCATTGAGCAGATTTGTAGGGGAAAATCTTGCCAGCCAACCTTTCATCTGGACGCCACTTTAGCTTCAGCCCCTGGTATTCACAGGAGAGCCAGTGTGCACCAGTGATGGTGACGTGTCTTATGAAACAAGCTAATTACTCAGCTGTGCAAATTCCAGTATAGATACCATCGCCCTTGACATCCCAGAGCCGCTCCTGGCCTACATGTCTGCACAGGTGTACCTATATTTATCCTAGCTTCTGACTTGGGACAGCACCTCATAGGTGTAGCATATGGCACTTTTTCCAAGAACTTCCAGGTACCAAATTTCATCAGAATATTTTAATGTCTGTGTTTTTGAACAGAGGAAACAGGCCAGGAGAGTTTAATAACTTACCTGTAATCATCAATTCATTTGAGAAAGGGATGAGAGGAAAGAAACCGCAACTCATGGAATCTTTGTGTTAACTTTAGTGAAGCCTTTCCTACCATGGGGCTAAAGCTTGATTGGAGAGGACAAGGAAAATAGTTTCCCACGGCCGTCTCCTTGGCCTTAGCTGCTTGCCCTCAGCTCTTGCACAAACCTGAAGTCCAGTGGGAGGAATATTCCTTAAAAGGTGTGTGTGTGTGAACATGCCAGGGGCCAGGATAGAGCTTGGAGTACAACCTTACCTATGAGTCCTATGAGTCCTTGTCTTCTACCTTTTTGAGACAGAGTTTTTGTCGGTGCCCTCTGCTGCGTATGCCAGTCTTTCTTGCCCACAGCTTCCGAGAATTCCGTCCCTGTCTCCCATCTTGTGGTAGAAGTTCTGGGATTGCAGAGGCACACTGCCTTCTCCAGCCTTTATGTGGCTCTGAGGATCTACAGTCAGATCCCCATGTACAGCAAGCCCCCCAAGTAATTTCTCTAGTCCCGGGGCGGGGGGTTATCGGCTACACCCACGTCAGAACTGATCGTCTGAACGGATTATGCCTTTACTGTACTTGGCTTCTGTATTAGAATAACTGTCCAGCAAAAGCGTACAAGGAGGATTTGGATGTAACCAGAGGGAGCTTCAACATGGCCTGGGGTTAGATATGTCAAAGTCAGTGTCATAATGGTATCGTCACTGAGAGAGCAGCCTTATTCTCCATGTACTGCATGTATGCCGGCATGGAATGACAGGCACTTGGGCTTCGTTTCCGTGACAGGTGCGACAGCATGAAGCCTGTGGAGATAAATTGCACCTCCATGGTAGACAACAGTTTTGCTTCCTGAATGTCAGGATATTGTGTTTTGTTTACTTTGATTTTTCTGAAATTCCCTGAAAATTGATTTGAGCTACAAAGAAACATCACACTTTACTGTAAAGAATCCTTCTGGACTGGGTGTGAACAACTACTGATGGCTACTAAGGAGCGCTGGTATTGTAGGACAGAACTCTGAGGCGTCATCGCCGACAGACCAACAGCCCCAACTTCTGGGTTGCTGTTTTAAGATCTTCCTTCACTTGTTTTTCTAAATCCCCCAGTCAAGACTAAAGCCAGATGCTCCACCAGTGTTCCAGCAGGCACCTTACTGCCAGAGTTCACTGTGTGGGGCCATGATAGGTTCCCTAGTGACAGAGTGGCATGGAGAATGGAGTGTTTGTTCTGAATATTTTAAAAGCATGAAGAAACTCATTTGAAAAACAGACAAAACTAAAACCAAAAACCCATGGAGCATTAAGTCATTAAGCATAAAGATGTCCTAAGTAAAATTGGGGTTTCATAAAACTCTGTCAGCATCTCTGAGCAGGAACCCTCAAGAAAACATGGAAAAGAATTAAAATTTTATTTTCCTAAAGTAGGGATTCCCTGAGCCTTCCTTGACTCCAGCAGAGTTTCTGCTTCTTGGGCTGGCAACACTGGCGGGCCTGGGCATGATCTGCAGTCCTCTCGTGCACTGGCCTTTGCTCTTCATCAGGACAGCGGAGGGTAGCCGTCGGATTTCTGTCTTAGCTTGAAATTCTGCCACAGAAGCTGATACTCTGGAGATACAGTTGAAAACGTCTAATGGAACAACGTTGGAAGCTTAGATGTCCCAGAAGGCTTTCCCTCCTCAGCTCTGACCCTGGAGAAGCAACTCTTAGCACCAACCCCGAGTTCTGGCTCTGTGCCTGGTGGAGACGGACCAGGTCACTGCCAAAGCTCCTCATCTCTCTAGGACTCACCTGTGGTGAGTCATGCTCAGATTCTGGACACCCTTTAGTCATTTTGTGAAGAGCTCTGTAAACTGTAAAGTATCCCACAAGCATTATCTCCCTCTCTATCGGATAGCTGGCCTCTCCCCACAACAACCCACAACCCAATTGTTCTCCTAGCACTTTCACCCCAGAGGGCCATCAAGACACAGAGCAGAGGTGACAGTTCATGCTTCCCACCTGACTGGCTTCCTCCCTCCATCTCACTCAACTCAGCAGCACCTGCAGCCTCAAGATGAAACAAGTACATTGGGATTTGGGGACAGTGAAGTCAGGCCTCCTGCTGCTGGCTGCTCTGGAACTTGCTCTCCTCCCCCGCAAATGACAGAATTGCTTTTGTTAAAGTGTTATACAGATCTGAATGCAAAATCTGTATTTAAGTAGCTTTAATTCCAGTCTGCTTGGTTCTACAATGCTTGTGGGGGGAAAACGTTGACAGTAAAGGAAATCAAGAGTGCGGCCCTCTGTGATTGTCTCGATTCTGTTTGTCTACATTTATCTGAAAATAGATTGCTAGGAAGAATTCAGGGCCAGCTAAGCATTTCAGAAGTTAAAGTGATGCTTAAGCAGCTCTACCCTTAAAGAGCTTTAGAGTGCGGGCGCCTCCTCAGGACCAGTCCTGGCAGCAAGAGGGGAGGTTTGGAAAAGTGCCCAGAGATGAGCAGGTGATTGCATGGTTTCCCCATTTGCTGGAAGAGGCCTGGGACTCTGGGAGCCCTTTGCCCCTCAGTGACCTCACATCCTCTAGAGCAGCAGTTCTTGTCCTTGTGGGTCACAAACCCCTCGGAGTCGCAGATCAGATATTTACATGATTATTTGTAGCAAAATTACAGTGATGAGGTAGCAGCGAAATAATTTTATGGTTGGGGTCACCCCAAGATGAGGGTCACGTCGCAGCATTAGGAAGGTTAAGAACCACTTCTCTAAGTGGATTCACGTGATGTGAAATGAACGCCCTCTCTTCTAGTGACAGGTGCTTTGTCTCGGCTCTCCAAGAGAATGTAATGTTGCAGAATGTCAAACTCAAGCTCTTCACACTAGGTCTCCCTTTCTCTTTCTCCATTTCCTTCAAGATCTCCATTGGCCAAAGTTTCTTTATGCTTCCCAGTGCTCTTGAAAGTGCGTACCATCTCCCTTCTCCTCCTCAGCCTCTCCTGCCTAGCCCAGGACACACAGTACATTAGAGACTAGCCTGGGCTATATTGTGAGATCCTACCTCGAAGGAGAACAATTAGACAACCCAAACAGTCATAACTGGATAACATAACTCTCACAAAGAAATTTCTAGGCTTAGATATCGTCCCTCACAAATTTTAAATATTTAAAGAAAAATTATTTTGAAATATAAATCCTGATATAGTTTGTATATGAAATGAACCCCAAAGGTTCGTTGCTTGAGGGTTGGCTGCCAAGGAGGTGGTGAACTCTTAAATAGTAGGACTTATGTTTTAGGTTATTGGAGGTGTGTCCTTGAAATAGATTGTAGCACCCCCAACCTATCTCTGACTTGGTGACCACCACCAGCCATGAGAGAAATGGTATTCCTTCACCATGCGCCAGGCTCTTACAAGTACTCACTGCAGTGAAAGTCAGCGTATACAGGCTAAGCCTCCAAAATAAGCCTCAGAAAACCTTTCTTCTTTATAATCAGATTGGTTTTCAGGTATTTGTTAATGTGCTGCAATGCTATCAGATCACTTTCAGGACACAGGAGAGGACACTGCCAACTCATTCTCTCTTCCTAAGACCAAAGACGTTGTAAGAAAGAAAAGAAAGAGACTGGCTCGTGTGGTATTTACGGTCTCACCTACTGAGAGGCTAGAGTTTTGTCCCCAGTAGCTGGTGACACCAAGGGCCCAGTGTACTTTCATAGTCCACTTGCTTGCCTTTGTTTGAAAGTGGTCTCCTTAAGATCCCAAGGTAGTTGCTGCAAGTAGTGTCTAAATCCAGGGCCAGGAAATCTCCTGCAGAGTCTCTACTCATAGGAGGGTGGTGTCCCCTCCAGAACCCACTCCATCTGCCAGGGCCATATCTCTTTTTGGTGAGAACTCACTCACTTTAGGGGCCTTCCCTAAGTGGTATGACTTCTTGGAAGGAGAACAGAATAAGTCTTCCTAGTGGTGAAGAAGTGGCCGGTGGCATTTGGCGCATTGTCCACCCTCCAGGCTGTCAGTTAGCCTTTGGTCCTGCTCTCTCCCTCCTGTTAGCACATACCCTCTGTACAGCATCGTTATCATAGGCATGTAAGCCTCACTAGTTCCCACTAAAAAATCCTCCCCGCTCAGGGCACCCCAGCACTTGCTGAGTCTCTCAGTTCCCCTCCTTGGATCACCCAAACTCATCACCCTGACAATTCGTCTTGTCTCATTGGCCCTCATCCGTCACCCCCAAACTGCAGTTGCCAGGATCACAGACTCGCGGTCCTGGCAGCATCCCATGAACTCTAGCCCTCACTGGCTTCATGGTTACTTTTTCTGTGCTCCTCTTCATCATCCCTCTGCCTGTGTCTCTTTTTCCCCCTGGCCCCATGTTTTGCAGTCCTCCGATCTCGACTGCCCTTGCCCACAGGAGGTTTGAGGGAGATCTCGGGCATCGTGGCCATTCCTCGGCTTCAGGTGGGATTTGCAGCGCAGCTCCTTTGGCCTCCCGTCACCTGACGCCCGGTCACACATATTCAGGCTCAGGAACTTTTTTGGTTCTCTCCTCTATCTTGTGCCCGCATCTAACCTTGTCACAGATATCCTTCTGTAAGTCAGAGTCACCCAGAGCGGCTTCGCCACTCTTATCGCACCCTCACAGGTGTGGTAGCCTCCTCACTGTTCCCTTTCCTCCCATAGCCCCCCGGTCATTCAGGTCATCCCTCCACTGTGGAAGTTTTCTCTCTGCGCAGGGATCCAACCCTCAGCCACCTTTGGCGCTCTCGCCAAGCTGCTGTCCTGCCAGCCCATCCTCTCTCCTTTTACCTCTGCCCCTTTGCTGGGTTCCAGCTGCAGCAGTTCTGTGCTTTCCTGGCCCTCACTGGAACCGCTTCACCGCCCAACCACACACCTTCCTGCCCTTCTGGACTGTTCCTCAGATCAGGCACTCAGGAAATACGGCTGGCTCCTGTTGGGGGTGAGGAGCCAATATGGGGACCTCAATTTCATCAGCTGTAAAACGAGGGTTCCGTTCTATGGGTTCTGGGTTTCTTTGCAAGAGGCAGACTCTAGGAAACATGCTGCGTTGCCATAAGAAACACCAGACTGCACAGGGCAAACAACCGCCGTCTGTTTGCTCATAGTCCTGAAGGCTGACACACAAGATCAAGTCATAGACAGGGCCAGTTGCTCTGGAGGCCTCTCTGGCTTGGAGATGGTGTTGCATCCTTGTATCCTCACACGGTCCCCCTCAGTGTGCACCTATGTTCTTTTGTGTCTTCTAAGTGTGAGGTGTGTGTGTGCGCATGTGTGTGCATGTGTGCACATGCTTTTAGATAAGATCTCTTCTTGCCCTAGGACTCAATGATCAGACCAGGCTGGCAGCCCATCTGAAATGTGGCGTTGAAGAACTCGGCAGTGCATCAGCCCCCTGCCTGCCCACTGCCCTTGGGTTTCCCCTGTGCCTCCAGCCTGCCTCAGGCTGCCTTCCACTGAGGGCTTCTTGGTTTCTTGTAAAAGACAAGATTAGAGTAACCCTGACTTTATTCCCACCTCGTTTCATAAACAGGACAGGGAAATGCCAACGACACGCAGGCTGTTCCTCAAACCACCTTGTTTTTTAGTTCAGCGATGGAAACACACCACTTCCTTCCACTGAGTCAGGCCGGCCGCGCCTCTTTTTCGCAGAGCTGCAGCAGCTGCCTGTGCCAGCTAAACAGGATTGAGCGCTGCATCACTGTTTCCACCAAGAAATTGACTTTCCCGGTGGAACTCAGTCACTGGGGCTGTGGCTTGTGTTTCTGTTGTTGTTTGGTTTGGGGTTTTTTCAATTGCATAAGTCATTCACTAAGTAGGTTAACGGGGTGAGGGGGGTGTGCTGGATGCTGTCCCCAACCTGAGGCAGCCCAGGAGGGCCCATCACACCCATACTTAGGAGACCACTGAGTCCAGCTCCTTCAGTCTAAGGTGGGAAACTGAAAGCTCAAGGGTATGATGGATGGACAGGAGGACAAGCCAAGTGGGCAGAGCCAAGGAGGGGAGAGATTGCCAGCAGAAGGCACACAGCCTTGTCATCAGTGTTCCTCTTGGCCACCATCCTCTGCGTGCTGAATTCTGTCTGCATTAGAACTGTTCGGATGCTCTGGGCAGAATGGGCTCGCAAGCAGGCTGCTGCTCAGTGCCCTTTGTGGTCTCTCCGCTGCATGTGACATCTGCTTGAACTTCCTCTTCAGAAGCATCTCTGCCTTGAGCCCCGTCTCCCCTCCAAGGCACACTTTCCCACTCTCAATCTGTCCTCTGTAGGGAGCCAGGCAAGCAAGGAAAGTCCTGAGAGTGGTGGTGGAGGGTTCTAGAACCAAGAAACTCAGGAAGTTGCAAGAATTAGAATCTGGGGCAGGAGGCCAAGAGACAGGCCCAAAGCATTTTCCTGAGAAAATGCAGCATATGGCTAGCCTGTATTGGGAAGGGTGGAGCCACCTGCGGCCTTGTTAAGATAGCTGCAAACCCTGTGTCATCCCTCCACCCAGCCATCTGTCCCTACCTTCAGCCACAGGCTCAGTCCCTGTACTGCAATTTGCTGAAGACAAAACCCCCAGGGTCCCATGTGATGGGCCTTTTCAGTAAACTTCTGTGTGTTTCTGAGGGACCTTGCAGCTCCTTCCTTGAGGACTAGATACCCTGAACCTCCCCCAGCTTTGGTATGAATGTCATCAAGCACCCACTCCCTGGCTTCCTATAATGCTATGGACATGGGGTCCTAGCACTTTAAGGCAACTGTCCTATCCCTGATTGGTGTAGATCTCCCTATGGCTTATCAACAGCGCCCTGTGTTTGGGCTTCTGATCACCCCTTTGCCACTACTTTACCACACTGTCTGACCTGAATCTTACAGAGTGTCATATTATATTACAGGTGACATATCTCTAGCATAGTCTGTCTGTGTTTCCAGGGCCCTGTGGGCCTATACCTGTGTCCCCTTTTAAGTGGTTTCTGGAGCCTCTCGGGGCCTCAGAGGCTGCCCCTGGGCATGAGGCACAATCCTTCCAGCCTTCCACCTCTGTTTGTTTCTGATCCTTCACAGTTAAAACAGCAGAACCAAAGTAGCCAGTGAATGAGCCAGCTTAGTCATGGCCAGCTAGCTCATTTACAGGGATTCTCAGAAACCCACCAACTTGCCGCTTCAAACTCTGAAAAACCAGAGGAAGAGAAAATCAAAACAAAACACAGTCACTATAATCATCTGAGAAGGAAAAACTAGCAGTTCGAGTTGGGTTTCTGAGCCCGCTGGATAGAACCATCTCTTATTTCCTCCTCACGAGTTGTGGTTTACTCTTTGATTTCAAGCTCATTCAACTTCTATCCAGCACACTCTCAATGGGCATGCTACCAGTCTATTCGCCAGCTATTTCCTGACAGCCTGCCTTACTGTGTGTCCACCTAGACGCCTTGGGACTTCTAGGGGAAGGTGATGCTGGCCCCCTCTGGGACAGGAGCCACTGCTGGGATCCCATCTCAGGCCCAGAATGCATCTGTTCCATGGGTATGAAGTGCCTGTACTCCTTGGATTTTCCTTTAATGAACACTTGCCATGAACTATCCTTGCCCTATACCTCCCCAGAGCATGCTAACCACAACCCTGAGAATACAACTGTATCTCTGTCTTCCCCACCTAACAGATTATGGGAGTCAGAGACCCCCCCAAATGTCCAGCTGTTCTGTAGTAGTACTCATATTGTGCAGACTCGACCACAACAAAGGGAGGTGAGAACATCTCACAGCAATGGACCAAAAATGCAGAGGCCAAATCCAAGCCACACACTGTAGTGGGTCCAAGATCTAAAGGGCCTATTTGGTTTTGGTGTCTAGAGGGCGCCAGGTGTAGTGTGCACCTGTTTTTACATGTGTGTAATTCTGCTGCAGTGTAGCAAAGACAAATGCATAATTGTTATTTGATTAATTTTTGGCTCCTTGTATCATTTTTTTCTTAATAAAACCCTCAGAAGGGCTGAGGCAGGAGGATCACAAGATTGAGGCTAGCCATCTTCTTTTTTTTTTTTTAAACTTCACATATTCTTTTATTTTTTCATTCAAAAAAATTTACATTCCCCCCCTTCTCCCAGTCCCCTCCCTCTCCTCCACTACCCCTCCTCCCTCTCGTAGTTCCTTAAAAGAGGGCATGGTACCCTGCCCTGTGGGAAGTCCAAGGCCCTCCCCCCTCCCTGAACTAATGGGAGCTCACCAAATCCAGCTGAACTGGGACTGAATGAGCATATGATCAAACCGGACTCTGAATGTGGCTAGCAATGGGGGCAGACTGAGAAGCCATCAACAATGACACTAGGACCTATCTCTTCTGCATGTATTATCTTTTTGGGAACCTAGTCTATTTTGATGCTAGCCATCTTCTCAAGAAAGGGAGTCCCAGACCATCTCACCTATGCCCACTAGAGGGATGTCCCTGTTCCTGGCAGTGACACAAGGCTGGCCTAGAAGATCAGAAGAGAATGAAACATCCCCGTGTTCACTAGGAACAACTGAACAGCCATCCCCATGTTCACAGGGAAAAACTGTGACCACCAGGGCCTAGGTCCTCCCATAACAGACGCTGGGAAGAGGCTCGTGCTGGGGATCAATTGGGAGGACCCCCTAAACCAGGCACTCCTGACCTATTAGCAGTCAGCACAGAAGGCAGAGTGGCCAGAAATACACAACCCCTGCTGTCCTGAACCCTTTCTTTCATCCCACCCTCCCAGAGAGAGTGCCATCCACTCCACCAGGTCAAACTCCCTTCCATGTGACAGTTTTGTTAGACAAAGTCTGCTTTGCTTGCATCAAAGTCCCCCTTTCCCCTGTTTGTGCTTCCAGTCTGTGGGCACCCAGTTTTTTCCCAAATGCTCCTCTATTGCCCTCACCACAGGGCTGGAGCCGTAGGTGGGAGTGCAGGGCCTAGCCACCGTGTGGCATGAGGCTCTGTGCTCCTAGGAGGTCACCACACATCTGGTGCCTTTCAGAAGATGGCATGAAGTGCCAGCATTCCTAGTCCTTCCTCTCCCTTTTGCTCTCCTCCCACTTGTCTGCTTTAGTTGGGTCCCCACTAGTGAGTCAGAAACTAAAAGGAAAGAGAAAAGAAAAAAGAAAAAAATCTGCACAAGAAAGGAAAGGTCATAGCAGCTGAAGAGGGCTTATTTGATGGCTAAGCAGAGTGTATTGTCACCTGCAATTTGATCAGGCAGATCTGAAGTGATCCTAAGAGATGGGGGAACTGTGGATGGAAGATATCACCAACAAGACAAGAAGGAGGAAACCCAGCAAGTGAGCTGGTGTCAGCAGTGTGCCTAGAGGAGAAATGGGGGCAGGACAGCAAATTCTCACACTCACTGCAGCATACCACCCTTCAAATGCGGAAGTCAGGGAACAGGGTATGGGAATGCCCTGTGTGGGCTTTGGCAGTGAGCTTCTTTCTGTGGCCAACCTGGCTGTACTCCTTGGGAGTTTATGCCTATTGCCTTCATAATTTATTTTAAAGAAAGATTTATTTTATTTTTAATTATGTGAGGGGGGGGTATGTTCATGAGAGTACAGGTGACTGTGGGGACACAAGAGGGCATCCAGTTCCCTGGAGCTGGTGTTACAGGTGTTTGTGAGCTTTCACATGGGTGCTGGGAAGCAAACGCTCGCCTGAGCCATCTCTCCAGCCCTTAGATTTCTATTGACAGAATTAGAAGAACTGGATTATAATGTTGGCTTCATGGGTCAAATCCCATGGATCCTGAGCCTCTCTCCTTTTCCTATGAAGAATCTCTGTGAGATCCAGAAAAGACACCTAGAAATTCTATAAGCTTGATCAGCTGTGTGGACCAGCAGCTATAATTATTACTATTATTGTTATTAACAGCAGTGCTTATCATCATCATCATCATTATTGCTTAGAAAATGGAAGGCAAGTCATTTGAGACTAAAATAAAGATACTGTTAAGGGCCATGCAGTACCTATAAATGGGGAGACTGTTTCTTTGTAAGAAAAAATCCCAGCAAAGATAGGCAAAGCAATTGTATGTTACAAAGGTCCCAGAGGTGGGCAGGTGAGGAAAGGGTTTATTGGCTTACATATTGCAGTCATAGTTCGTCACGGAAGGAAGTCAGAGGAGGAACCTGGAGGCAGGAGCTGAGGCCGAGGTCACAGAGAAAGAACGATTACTGGCTTGTTCTCCATGGCTTGCTCAGCTTCCTTTTTATACAAACCATGACCACCAATCCCGAGACGGTATCACCCAGAGTGGGCAGGGCCTTCCCACTCAATTATTAATCAAGAAAATATCCCCCACAGACTTACCTGCAGGGCAATGTAATGGAAGCATTGTCTCAGTTAAGCTTCCTTCTTCTCAAATGACTCTAGTTTGTGTCAAGCTGACAAAAACTGGTGTGGGCTGGATGTCCTTCAGGGGTACTTATGATTAAAGGCCAGTTTCCAGGGTGGAGCCATTTGGAAATGGCAGAACTTTTAGGCATAGGGACCCAGTGTGAGGTTCTTACATCAGAAGGACTATGGGATATCAGCTCCTCCCTAACTTCCCGTGGGAGGTATAAGCTTCACGCACACACACACACACACACACACACACACATACACACACACACACACACACACACACACACACGCTCACACACACACACACACACACACACACACACACACACACACACACATGCTCAAGAGCCTCCAGCCTGCTGTGACTGTAGTAGTTCTTCACCAGAAGTGAGCTGATGTAGGTGCCACGCCCCCACACCTCCAAGACTGAGCTAAATCAAACTGCCCCGGGTTATTTTATCGCAGTAGTGAAAGCTGACTAATGCTTTGTGCTGACTAACGGAGCCAAGCTGAATGTGAGCAACAGAGAATTAAGAAACAAAGCATGGTGCTTAGTAACACTGCCTCGCTGCCACATAGTCCTGGAAGACTTTTTTATTTTACAAACAAACTACAAAACTGAATTTACACTGTGATTACAGCCCACAGGCCTTGGAAAGGAGCAAAGAAGCCACAGAGGTCGCCTTAAGGGGCCCTTTCCAGAAGGCGTGGTGCTGAGGAGCACCTGCAGAGAGACAGACAGACAGACAGAAAGAGAGAGACAGAGACAGAGAGAGAAGCTTCTGCTCTCCCCCCATTGCACTCTATGAGGTCCCAGCACTATGGGGGTGGGGCTGCCCATGAGAAATAGATCCATCCTCGTAGACGTTGGGGCTTTGTCGGTGGAACTTGTGAAATACATAGGCCTCACAATGGCCCCCACCATTACCACCACCCTGGCATTTTCTTCATGACCACGTAAGTGTCTGATTAGGATATTCAAAGACAAATATGGCTGCCACAGAGGCTTAGAAGCCATGGAGGTGACTGTGCCGCTGAACACTTTGAGAGAAGATTTTAGGAGGGCCTGTTTCATTAGACATATGTTCCGTGACCTTGATTTGCTCCCAGAGCCCTAAAACTACAACTGTGCATAAATGATCCATTGACAATACTGTATTCATCTGCGACAATGGGCCATCAGTGATTGTCCCTATTATGAGTGTATCTAATGGCAGAGTGAAAACAGTCAGGGCCATGGTGCTGAGGCCAGACAATGTCCTCACTCAAACTCAGTATCCCCTCAGAGTGGGGATTTTGCATCCCACTCCCCTGGAGCCCAGGACTGTCCCCTCACATTGGTGGACTTGTGGCTCGGACATGGTGTGCCACTAAGCTGGGGTGCTGACAACACAGGAGGTATCACTGGGTCTTTAGAAGCACACGTAGAACAGGGATACTTTCCGTAAGACCAAGCTAGCAAAGCGTGGGACTAGGAGGCAAGATGGCAGATGCAGTATCCTGCCCATGGGGAACGGGCTTCCACTGCTGCTTTGTACACCTCCCTCCATGTCGCAGCCTCATGAAATGTCTCTGGGGCATGCGTGGCACGCAGGAGAGAGAGAGCTGTAATAACCTGCCACAGTGAATCAGTAAAGGGAAAATCAGAAACAGCTGTTCCTGCCAGCCCAGCACATGGCCCAGGCCTGGGCACCCCCAGGAGTGGGGCCAGGTACATGTGGCATGTCTCCTCTGTTCTGAGCCTGCATCCTGACTGCTCCCACACAGGCTGTGACTTAACAACCAGTCCATCCAGAGAGGCTAGTCCAGAACTTCCCTGTGGGGCATGGAAGAGGCCACATTTCTTGGGCTTAAAGGCACAGAAGGGCCTTGTAAGGAGACAGAATGTGTGGGGAGGCCTTCAGTTGGTGCCTGGCAAATCAAGACAGATGGCTGCCCTACCCCAACGGAAGAGCTCTGTGGTGTCATGCCATGATGTAGACAGGGTTCTTGTGAGAAACTGCCCATGATGCCCCATCTCCAGCCTGAAGGGAGGTGCCGCAATGTCTCTGCCAGCTTGCGGGCCCTTCAGCCTTCCTAAGCTTACCCACGGAGCACTAAGCAGAGAGCATAGCAATGTTGGAGAGGGAGGCTTGAGGTGTGTGGTGGGTGGGCTGGGACAGCTGCGTGGGCTGGGGGAAGAAGAAAAAAGGCAGGGACTGAGCTGATAGCAGGCAGGATCCTCCAGCCCATCATACATGCATGTGCCCCCTTGGCAAGGGGAAGGAGACAATGACACACTGTGCACCCACTCCTACACAAGTCATTTCTTCTCACATTCCCTCTGTCATAGTAGGTGACAGAGGGGAGCTATACCTCAAAGAGGTAGTCTTGCCATGATGTCCGTGAACAGCCGAGACTATCCAGAAAGGGAAATGAAGCTATAGACAGCCTGTTTGGTGGGCTGCATCCTGGTTTCCCTAGGTAGTGGGAGTATGGAGTGTTGGGATCCAATAGGATATCATAGAAAGAGACGGGCTGGGTTAGGATGTGCCTGCAAGGAACGGGAAAGAAAGTGTAAGGATGGTGTTATGATTTGAATCTGAAATGGCTTCCAACACATGCAGGCTAATGTTTTACATGATTTCCCCCCTGCTGGTGGCATTATTTTGGGGGTCCTGTGGAAACCGAAGTAAGTGGTGTCTGGATAGATAGAGTAGGTTGCTGAGGTGGACTTCTGATGGTTATACCTAGCCCCTGGCTTTGCCTTTCTCTTGTTTCCTGGTCTACTGTGAAGTGAAAAGAATTTGCTTCATGATCCCATGACCATGATCTCACCATGCCTTCTCCACCAGGACGGATTTAGAGCCAGAATAACCCTTTCCTCCCCTGAGTTGTTCCTGTCAATTATTGTGGTCACAGCCACACACACTAATACATCTGGAGGGAGATAGATGAGGGAAGATAAGATGACACACTGGTGTTGTGGTTTGGCTATCTCTAAAAGGTCCACATATCCAAGGTGTTCATTGGAGTGGCAAGGTTGGGAAATGGTGAGACCTTTAACAGGAAAGATTCAGAGCGGTTAAGGACTTGCTCTTGAAGATTTTAGGACCATTCCTTACTCTTTTTCCCTCTCCTTGGCTGATAACGGGGTTTTACTCTACCAAACCCCCATGATGTGCTGTCTTCCACAGGCCCAAAGCAATGCAGCCAAGCAATCCTGAGCCAAAACTGTTATCTTTCATTAGATTAAGTAACTGCTGTCCTAATCAGTAGTTGCATCTCTGCAGCTACCAGTAGCTGTTTGCTGCTCTGGCAGCAGCCACGTGAGAATTCTGTTCCCTCAGGCAGCTGCTAAAGGGAACTTTATCTAGATCTCTATCCCTCTATAGAATTCAGGATTCAAAGGTTGAGGTGAGATTCTGCTCACTCAGAAAGAGTAGGTAACCTCCTCTCCTAGCTTCCGTCTCCCCCGAAAACATGCGGAACCAGACCGCTCCTCTCCAAGACCATGGTGATATGCCTGGCCCTCAGTCTCAACTACTAGAAGAAGGACATCTTCTGGCTGGCATAGAGTTTGGGGCAAAGACTGCTCACTAGGAAGAGGTGACAAGAAACAGAAATTTCAGCAGACGGAACAGAATGTGGCCACTTTATCAAGCCCACCGTAGTTAGCATCACAGGATTCTTTCTGTGAACCATAAATAAGGGATGGAAGCTGATATGCCTGTGAGGTGAGGTGAGGAAAAGTTTAGGGTTTTGTTTTGTTTTGTTTTGTTTTTTGATAACCGGAAAGTGCTGGATGGATGTCAGATATTTCATTGCTACTTCAGCCACAGGTCACAGGTCACAGAAGGGTGGTTATCACAAAGCCGCTGACCGCAGTCAAGTCTCCCTGTGGCTGCAGTCAGACAGCCTTGCCCAACTGGTTTCAACAAGCTGACTTCCTAGAACAGCTTCTACAACACCCTCTCCTCAGGCGCCACAGCTTCCAACGGCCAGTCTGGCAGGAGTGACCTAGCTACACCCTGTCAGCCTATCAGCAGGGCTCTCCTGGGACAATATCACTTCCTCATGTTTTCTAATATTGTCAGACACTCTTTGGGCCATTGCAGGGGTGTGATGTGGGTGCACAGAGAAAAAAGATCTTATTGTTTGTGCAAGTGGATTGGTAAAATGTGTTTGGTGCTTTATCTCAGGAAGTAGGAAGACAGGTTTTCCTGCTCAATTCAGATAAACTCAAATGAAGAAATATGATAGATATTTGGATACTGCAATTGCTTAGCACATTTCTCTTAAATAAGAAATGGGCTGAGATCTATGTGCTTTAAAATGGGTTTGCTGCTTGGCATGATGTCTAGCATCTGTTTCCATACAATCCTATAAGCGAAGACTGCATTTATGTTTCCTGACCACCCAGACCTGAATAATCACACAGAAACTATGTTAATTACAGCACTGTTTGACCTTTTAGTGCAGGCTTCTTATTAACTAGCTCGTACATCTTAAATTAACCCATTTCTATTAATCTATGTATCACCACGAGGTTGTGGCCTACCAGTACAGTTCCAGCATCTGTCCCCTTCCGCAGCTACATGGCATCTCTATGACTCCACCTACTCTACATCTCTGTTTGGATTTCCCACCTGGCTTTACTCTGATAAACCACTGGCCAAAATAGCTTTGTTCATCAACCAATAAAACCAACACATATACAGAAGGACATTCCCACATCATCTCCCCTTTTCTGTCTAATTAAAAAGGAAGGTTTTAATTTTAACATAGTAAAATTACATATAACAAAACAGGTATCAAGCAAGAATTATACTTACAATATTTAGCCTATTTGTATTTGGAAAGTTTCATATCTAATTTATCTTTTATCATAACTAAGGAAAACTATAACTATAATCTGTCTTCAACTCCAACAAAGACCTCAGAAGGATATAATATTACCTAAGTAAACAGGAAGTACATTGCAAGCAACTTCCAAAACTCTAGAGTTGACAGAGATATCTCACTGCCTGGACAGTCACCCAAAGTTCTGTAACATTGGGGCATCCATCTTCAGCCTACAGGACTATAATATCTGACAGACTTTTCCATGAAACAGGAAATTTGAAAGACTGTGTTGCCTATATTGGCAGTTTGTCAGTCACTTTCTTCTGTGTCCTGCACAATGTCTGACAGACTCTTTCTTGAAGCAGGAACCCTGAAGGATGGTCTCACCTTTAGGCAAGTTTAGCAGTCATTTATGTGAGTCCTGCAAGTCCAGTTCATACAGCATACTATCAAGCAGTCCAGGCAAGAGCAGTTTCTTGCCCAAATGGCTATCCTTGCCACATTGAAGGCAAATTCCATAATGAGTTTCTTCAATGCCCATCATCCTCTCTGAAGTAATTAATGCTGCCAGAAGTAGACATCTCATTGTCAAGAAAAGTCCAAGTTCTTAAAACATTTTAAATGTCATATTCTGTAGCTCTTTGAAGTGTTGAAGATTATCTATCTAACTGAAATATATCTTTGTATATCTAGAAAACCTAACTAACATGACTAAAAGTTTGACTAGATAGATGGCTATCTATTCATTCATAATTTTAAATTATACATTACATTTTAAATGAGCTACACAGACATAATACCTTAAACAATAGCAGAAATATATATACACAGTGTAACAAAATTGACCTTAAATTTGTATCAATAGATCAAGTACCATACCTATGCAAAGTATTCATCTCTATATCATATCCCCCTTTAAATAAAAACAAGCATTTATAAATAATCATTTTGGGAATTTGGGCATTGTTTTCTCCAAAATCCTTCCTGCTGTTTGTTGGGTGAAGTATTTTTAGGGTTCACAGAGACCTTTCAGATGGGGGGTTGGTCTTGTTCCATCCAACCACATTGATCTGGAAGGAATCCACAGATTCTCATCTTCTGTGGAAACAAAAGCAGAACCTTTTTTCCAAAGTAACATATCCTTAGACTCAAACGTTGAAGTCAAGAAATCTTTAAAATATATATGTTGGTTTAGCTTAGCAGCCACAGATTCAAATGTCTCTCTGCAGTCAAAAAATTCAAAGACAACACAATAATATGCATAACTCATACTCTCTGTGTATATTCCATCTTTATGTGGCTTACTATTTTTTACTCTATTACTTTTTAATATTTATTTAATTATCTTTACTCCTGTAATCTATGACTGTCTGTACTCTTGTCTATACTCTTTTTTCTCTCTCTTCCAAGCCTACGTACATTTTTTGAACACACTGTGACCTGTTCAGAGGTTTTTGTCTGAATCTGTCTTTATTGTGTATCTGTAGACAGTGGTAGGCAGTGTGGTTGCTGCAGCCCTGGATGTTGGCTCCACCTCTCTCAGCCTTTCAATATGGCGGAAGTACATTTACTGCCAGCTCTGCAAGCCATGTCTACCCCCACAGCTCCAGGGACACAGCAGGTCTATGTCACCACTAAGCAACTAGTAGCATGCTTCTCACAAACCCCATTTAAGTGCAGAACCTCCTGAAAGAGCCAGAGTTTGTGCTACCAGAATGAACCAGGAAGCCATCTCTTAAAGAAGCCATGCCTCTGCTCACTACCTGTAAACAGAGCAAATCTGAAAAATATGCAACTGCCAAGAAGTAGTGCTTAACTCTGTTCTTTTATGTCTAGAATCCCTTCTCATGCTATCTCAGGTTTTATGTGAATGTAGTTGCCACATATTGGCACCATTATGTAACAGGGGACTGTGAATTCATTTCCAGAAGCCCAGACCTGAATAATCACACAGAAACTATATTAATTACAACACTGCTTGGCCAAATGACTCAGGCATATTTCTAGCTAGCTCTTACATCTTGAATTAACCCATTTCTATTGATCTGTGTATCACCATGAGGCTATGGTTCCAGCATCTGTCTCATTCAGCAGTTACATGGCATCTTCTTGACTCCACCTACTGTCTCTACATATCTCTGTTCAGATTTCCTGCCTGGCTTTACTCTGCTAAACCATTCACAGAAACAGCTTTATTTATTATCCAATAAAAGCAACACATATGCAGAAGGACATCTCATATCACAATCCCAGGGGAGGAGGTGGTAGCAGTCAAGAACTTTGACCATAAAATGAAAATGTCTAGATCTGTTGTTAGATGACCCATGTGTTGTTTACACTAGATTAGTTGGGGGGCAGGTGGAGAATGTGACCAATAGTTTGAGAGTATTTTACTTTCTGAGATGAGTGTAAAGACTAAAATGTAAGGTGTGTGAGGTATTCCTGGAACCACTGCTGCACAAGTGAAAATGGCTAACGATGTCAGAATTGTTTTCACAAAATAAATAAAATAAAATCCAGAGGACTGGGCTCAGCCCAAGTCTATAATTTGTGGTTCAGATAAATTGTTAGGTGCAGAAAGCCAAAGGGGAGGCCAAGGCACTGATCTCTCTGCGCCCCTCCTCCATAGCAAATATGCAAACTTTGAGTGTGTCTAGGGGACTTCAATGTGCTGCCATCTGGGGCCATGGTGACAACTGGACCCAAGTTGCTGCTGTTGGTCATGTCTGAATCCATGGTCCTGATGCAGGTGGGGTCTGTATTGATGTCTATTACCTGTGTTACCACAGGGGCCTGTGTGAACCATGAGTTAGACCATGTGTTGAACCCTGTATTGAAGTACGAGTGCCATCCTGAGCTCGTCCTGACCTTCACTGGCCTGGGGAGAGCTGGACCCCACTCACGGAGAGCAGAAGAGCCAACCTGTCCCTGTTGGCCCCATCCCTCATAGGAGAGCTGTCCCCTCCCCACTCCTCCACCCCTGCCCTTGAGAATGCTGACCCCACCCCTCACTATGGGAGTGGGAGATCTGGCTCTGCCTCCTCACCTAAGGCAGGTGGTCCCAGCAGCCCAGACGGACCACCTTAGCTACCACCCAGGCACACATCCAGGGCTTTGAGTTGTTACTCCTCAACATCTACCCCATCTATGACCTGCTGCAACACACGAAGGGACTCGCCCTGTGGAACTGTCGCTGTAGAATCTCCATGACAAGGGAAGGAAATCTGAGAGGAGATTTGGTAAGGGTCCAGCATTGGTGGTGGATAGTATGCCAGAAGCCAGAGGCCTTGAACCCCACCTACAATACACTGCACAATGAACGAATGTAAGTAAAGCTGTTTGGACAGAAGAGTCTACTGCATGATACAGCCCAGCTCCCAGTGCCACTAAGAGGAATGAAGAGGTGATGGAGAGGCAGGAAAGATGGAGGAGTGATGTGTTTTTGTTTGCTTTTTAATTAATATTATTTATATTACTTTTATGTTTCAGTTTTATTATTTCTTTTTAGGTTTTCTTTTTGGGGGAAAGATGTTACAAGGGTGAAGGACAGATACGGAGGGACTGGGAAATGAATGGGATTGGAATACAAGATGTGAAACTTCCAAAGAATCACTAAAACAATTATGTTTTTTTTTAAAAAAAGGACAAACATTCATGTGCAGTTCCTAGAGGTAAATTCGTGGAAATGCAGGGCAGAATGGAGATCACCAGGGTTCGGGGGCCAGGGGTGCAGTGAGCAGTTGTGGTTAAACACAGGCAGAATGGAGATCACCGGGGTTCAGGGGGCAGGGGTGCAGTGAATAGTTGTATTTAAACTAGTACAGAGCTTTAATTTAGGAAGATGTGGATGGTGGCAACGACTTCACAGCCATGTGGATGGATTTAATGCCACTAAACTAAGTAATTAAAAATGGCTTAGATGATACATTTTAATGTGGATGTATATAAAAAATGGAGTGCACATTTCCTTATCCTTCAAGTCCCTACACACAGCTCAGAGTCCGGTGCTCTGTCTACTCTTCCTAGAGAGGGTGTGCACTTGCTAAGATAAGTTGGTAATAGGAGTGGGGTATTGCTGTGATAGAACTGACCATGTTTGGGGAAGGATTGTGGAAGCCATTTGGAACTTTGGGCTAGAAGAACCATTGAGTGTTAAGTGGCTCAGTCGGATGCTCTTTATGAGCTTGGAAGATCATGCTGAGAGCAGTGCAGAGGATGGAGGCCTGGCTTGTGAGGTTTCAGAGGGAAGTTTAAAGACTCTATCAGGGCTGTTTGCTAATTTGAATTAAGAGTCTGTCATTTGCCGGGCGGTGGTGGCGCACACCTTTAATTCCAGCACTCAGGAAGCAGAGGCAGGCAGATCTCTGTGAGTTCAAGGCCAGCCTGGTCTACAAGAGCTAGTTCCAGGACAGGCACCAAACCTTGTCTAGAAAAACCAAAAAAGAAAAAAGGAAAAAAAAAGTCTGTCATTCTGGTCAGCTGGGGCTGAAGAGTCAGTGTGATTAACAAGAGACCAGTACCATTGAAGTGAAGTCTTTGCTTTGCTGGGACACTCAACGCTGGCTAACTAGAGCTAAAAAATTAGTGGTGACTGAGAAAAGACCAGCATTGAAGTGAAATCTTCTAGGAAGTGTTTCCTGAGAGCACAGAGAAGCTGTGCTCCAGAGGCTGTACCTCATGCTGGCAGCTGGACTTGGTGATGTGTAAGAATCGGCCAGGTAGCAGTGGTTTTGAAGGCATGAAGGGGTCACGGAGAGCAGCCGAGACTTGGCACTGTGAGAGGCCAGGAGAGGCCACTGGGGAAGGTGCAGTCCCAGTGGCAGGTGAAGGCCCAGGACGGAAGAGCTCATGCAGAGAAGCTGACGTTTGGCACCGTGAAGAGAGCCTGTGAGAGACTATTGGTGAAAGTGGAGCCCAGTTAGTCACAGCAGAAGAGCCCGGTGTGTGTTTTGGAGATGCCAGTGCAGTGGGATGACCACCAAGAACAGCAGCAGCAGTGGAGTGGAGCCAGCTGGAGCCTAGAAGCCGTGTGTGCTGCAGAGGGCGGAGCTGGAGAAGGGACCCAAACCCTTCGGAGGAGTCCAGAATTTGGTTTTGCTTTGATTTGATTGTGACTGTGCCCTGATTTTTTCCTCTTGAAGAAAGAATTTTACTATAGCCCACAGTTGAGAGACTTTGGATTTTAAAGGGACTGAAATTTTAACGTGTTTGAATCTGTAAATCTGTGGGACTTTTAAAGCTATTTATGCTTTTAATGTGAGCTCTTGGGGATGAATAAGAAAGGAAAGGTTGTGGTTTAATGGTGATGTGTTTGTGAGACAAGTTGTACTGGTTGGTTTTGTGCGTCAACTTGACACAAGCTAGAGTCATCAGAGAGGAAGGAGCCTCAGTTAAGAAAATGTCTCCATAAGATTGGGCTATAGGCAAACTGTAGGGCATATTCTTAAATAGTGATTGATGGGGAGGGCCCATCCCATTGTGGGTGGTGCCATCCCTAGGCTGGTGGTCCTGGGTTCTATAGAAAAGCAGGTTGAGCAAGCCATGAGAAACAAGCCCGCAAGCAGCTCTCCCTGGCCTCTGTATCAGCTCCTGTCTCTGGGTTCCAGTCCTGCTTGAGTTCCTGTCCTGATTTTCTTCAGTGATGAACGGCAACGTGGAGATGCAAGCCAAATAAACCCTTTCCTCCCCAACTTGCTTTTTAGTCATGGTGTTTCAACGTAGCAATAGAAATCCTAACTAAGACAGGCTGCAGGGAGTTCTCTTGACCTTCACCACAGTTGCTGTGGAGATCAGCCAACCACCATGCAGGGGCATGTCAGCAGTTGGCAATTGGTTCAGGTTTGATTGGAAAGCCTAGAATAGACATTGCTCTGCACCACCACATGGAACATCTGGAGCCTGGCAGGTGTCTTCTGGGCAGAGCAGAGGCCAGGGCCAGGTTGAGACAGAGGCCAGAGGTCACTGGTTCTACTTGGAGGGTTTCCCCATCCATGAGCGGGATTGAGTCTAGGCTGTCCCTCTAAGAGACTGTTCTGAGGTGCAGCTCCAGGTCCTGACAGAGGCTGGAGGTTGCAGCACGTGCAGCACGTGGCAAAACTGAGAGCATTTATCTCCTGACCATCTACATTCCAGCTCTGAGCCCCAGACTTAGCTCCTGTAGCATCGCCAGCCTCCACCCATCAGTGCCTCGGGCTGACAGAGATTTGGGTCTCTCCCCTCCTCGCTCACCCTAATCAAAAACAAATGAGGCGGCTAGCAGGGAAATGGCCTCTAGTGTTTCAGATCATGCCAGTGGCTATGGCCAAGGATCTGGGGGAACCACAGAGCGTTTCTAATAACTGAAGAACTGTGTGTGACCTGGGCGTTTCCCCCTTACGAGCTGACAGTTGATCAGCAGAGGATGAAAACGCACATCTCATTGAAATGAGTCACGGCTCAGCCTTTCCACATGACCACTCTGCCTCTATTTGACCCAAGGATCACAGCCTCTGCATGTATGTCTTCACTGTCCTGCCCAGTCACAGAGCTCCTCAGCCCAAAGCATTTTGTGAAGAATGGAGAGAACAAACATGCAAGCGATACCTGTGGATCCTTGCTAGCCTGGAAGGACCATTTCCAACAGCGTAATTCTCACTGCGGTGATGTAGTCTTTATTCTGTGGGCACAATTTGAGATCTACAAAAGTAAGATTTCTAGGCACGGCAGACTGCTCCCTAAAGACACTGTTTATGTGTGTGGAGATGCTGCCCCTCCCTTTGAGAGGTAGGAGCTGTGGACAGCCCAGGCTGGGCTCTTACCATGCTTTGGTTACTTTAGGCTCATCTCAGTGACTCACCAGTGAAGATGGTGGTCCCTGGGGTATCGCCTGAGTCAGACACAACCTACTGTAGCA
The DNA here is from genome assembly GCA_004026605.1 of Ondatra zibethicus. NCBI lineage: Eukaryota > Metazoa > Chordata > Mammalia > Rodentia > Cricetidae > Ondatra > Ondatra zibethicus. The sequence continues at coordinate 87,161 of PVIU01001482.1, read as the reverse complement.
CACAGCTCCAGGTAGAGCAGAAGGCAGCTGCCCAATACTCATATGGTTCTGTTCCCGCTAGGTACCTGTCACAGAGTCATCCAGAAACCAGCGCTGTCATGAAGGCTGAAGTAAAGACGTGATGAAAGGAATTTGCCTGGCCTGTGGTGAGCATGTGGCAGGGCTTTGGGAACCTTCCACGCTGTCTGACTTCTCCTGGGGACATATGAGCAAATGTCCATTCACCCCCAAAGAGGACACTGATGACAAGTCCCCTCCCCAAAATGGTCCCACCTATGTCTACCTTAGTGAAACAATGAGTTTGTTGTTACTTACAGAGTCAAGATGACTCAAAGGTATTGCACATTCCCTTCTTCAAAGGCATCTACACTTATCAGCGCTCAGGGTGCAGCAAGGAAAGATAATATTTAATGGAACAGGCTTGGGCCACCTATTTAAGGCCGAGCCTTCAGGCTTACTTCTGCTGTTATGTTCCTCATGCTGGGCAAACTCGTCTTTCTCCCATGTGTTTCACCTTGCAGGCCTTGCTGAAGAGATCCTCAACTCTGGTGCATGTGGTCACACCCACTGTCTCTCAGTCCTTTGAAGAGCTCTTTCTGTCTCTATGAGCATGTGGTTTGAAGCAGCACAGCTCTATGAGACTAAAGGCTGACACTTCTTGGGATCCCTGTCCCCATGGTGTTGACTTAAGGACAGGATGGAAGTGCTCCGTGAGCCCTTCCATGGCTTCTTGGGCTGTGAGTTCTTATTCATATATAGTATATATAGTTGCTTATATTTTATATAATTATCTAATATATAATTATATTATGTAAAATGTAATTATATAACTGAATATATAACTAATTCTTTGAGATTTTGTACGTTTTGATCATATTCATCACCTCTGTCAACCCAGATCCCTATTCACGCATTTGTGTCTTTAAAAAAAAAACTAAAACTTATTTTTGTGACCCAAATATTCTTGGATGTGTGCTCTTTCACTGGGCTGTGGTCAGCTTACTGGGAGCCACGGTATTAGTAAAAATTGTCTCTCCTTCTCCAAGCAGCTAACAGTTGCCAACAGCTCCATGGATGGGAGCAGGATTTTATGCCCGACTCCCATTTTCATGCTGAGATTTGGTATGCCTTGTTCTTAGATGGGTCTTGTGCATACTGTAGCAACCCCTGTGAGTTCATACATGTTCCTCCCACTGATGGGTCCAGAACACACTGTTTCTTTGTAGTCATCCTCTGGCTCTTACAAGCTTTCCACCTTCTCTTTAAAAATGATCCCTGAGCCTTGGAAGGGGGAAATGTGGTACATATGTTCCCTATAGGGATGAGAAATTCTGCAGACTCCCATCCTCTGCACCCTGGTCAGTTTGGGGCTCTGTGTTAATCACCAACTACTTCAAATAGAAGCTTCTCTGATGAGGGTTGAGAGATGCATTGATCTATGGGTATAATGCCACGTCATTAAGAGTTGGTTCACTATATATATTCTATATATAGGATAGTAGTAGTAAGTTCTCCCCTTGTGCCCATGACCTGTCTAGCCACGTGTTCTTGGTAGGATTAGTAGACCATTATGGGTTTCATCTTGTGCAGCAGGACTTAAGTTTAATTTAATAGTAAAGGATTACTCCCATGTCTTTATGCCCTTATTTTGCCACTGAGTATGTCTTGCTGGAGTTATTTTAACTCAATAGGGATGAGCCACCCAAACTTGTTGAGGTGTTCCTTTGGCTCTGAGATTGGGCCAACTTCTTTGTTTAGTGACTAGGACTAAGGAAAAAGCCATTATATAGAGTCCAGTGGACCATCTCTAAAACATGTCTATGGATAGCTAGGTCATAGTCAAAGAGACTCTAGCACAGAAGTCCACTGGCAGCCATACTGCTTATGCCCAGGATCCCTGTGCCAGCCCAGCAGGTTTCTCAGATGTCAGTCATGGTAGTGATACCTTTTGGGGAGCTGACCCATGTTCTGGGTAAGTGTGGCCCCAGGAACTCAGGAGATTGAAGTTGATATCTTCATAAGCTGTGGGGCTCCTGGGGATGTCCCTAGTGCTGAGGCAGCCCAGGGGCACATCAGCAGGTATTCAGCCCACTTAGAATAGTAATAACAAGAAACATCAGGAGGCCATGATGGGGTAAAGCTAGGGCCCCCATCTTGTTCCTAATCTTGTTCTTGTATCTTTCTCCTTGTTTACTTCTTTTTTAACCCTCTGCCTTCCCATGTGTTTGGGTTTCTTTTTTCTTTTTCTTTTTCTTTTTTTTTTTTTGAGTTTTTCTCCTGTTAGTGGATTGTTTCATTGACTTTGATGTTAGTAACTGATTCATGGGACTGCTTCCTCCAATGAAGTAATGATAAGGCAGGGCCTCTGTGCACTATGGTGCAGGTCTATACTTTACAACTCTAGGGATGCCATTGCACTGTAATAGGTGCACATGTATTGATAAATATATACACCTATGTAATACTTGTATATGTATTTGTTACAACTTTGTGGTGATTGGCTATACAATTGGTTTAGGAAGAGGTGTCTTGTTTCTATACCAGTCCATCCAGCCTAATAACTGCCTTGATTACAATCAATGAGAAGTATAGACAAAAGGAGTTCTGCTTTTGACCAATTTCAGAGTTTCAGAACAACTATGCCCAGTACAGAGTATTCATCCTCTCTACCCACCGTAGGATCTGGCTGCTTAACCATCAAGCTGTGCCAGTCAAGTCAATATCTCCTGTGTAGAGAAGTGTTCAGTGTGCGTTTGTTTCCAAGTGAATGAAGTTCCTGAGCACTGATGATCTCTGCCACTGTGAGTCCTGAATAACCCTGACTGGCAAGCCAAGAAAGCACGTTTCCCGGCACTTCCACACAAACCCCTCTTAGCAGTGGAAGACCTCAGTGGACTTTGAAGGGCTAGACAGCTGGCAAGATACTGCTAGCCATCTGGCCTTGTGGGGTTTGCAGGTCTGATTTCTTATCTGAGAAAAGCTGGACACAAAGCTAGGAGGTGGCCGTACGTCACCAGAGCGCTAGGAACTCACAGCTGTAACTTCTGATTATGTGCGCGAGTCCTCACCTTCACCGGCCAGGGGACAGTGAAGCCATAGATCACACATGATGACATGCAGCTGGTCTACAGGAATGTGTGTAACAAGTATAAAAAAAAATAAAGTAGCCTGAATCCCTGATAATTAAATGGACGTGAGCTGAAAAGATGACATTGGATTACAAGACTATTATAAAATGTATTGGATCCATATATTTTTATTTTAAGATCTGCTGGGCAATTTACCATCTTAAAGGCAGTTCACCCTGGCAGCCTGCATTGTGTTTGTCTCTGGTAACAATCCCACAGGAATAACATGGCATGGCCGCTGCGGACCTGGGACCTCAACTTGGTTAGCCTTATGGCCCAGACAGGCCCCATGCCTGCCCTGTGTCTCCATTTTTGCTGTTGTTGTTTGTTTATTGTTTTTTTTTTTTTTTTTCAGAAAAGGCGGCATGAAGTCCTCTGATGGCTCCTGGGGTTTAGATAAGTCACAAGATATATGCCCTGTTTCTTCTTCCTAAAACCCCCCAGTTGCAGTGGTGGTTTGAGGTTTATTCGCTTAACTGTCCGGTAGAGAAGACAATCATTTTCTCAGGGCACAGAGGAAATTGTTTGATGTGATTGCTCTTCCTTTAACCCTAGGGGCATGAAGGCCACACTGCTCAGGCATGGGAGGGCATTTGGGGACCAAGAAATCATCACCAGTCGGAACCAACCAACTTGGTTCTTAGTGACTTCTAGAATGTTGCTTCTCGCCTGCTCCCCATTTCTTTATTGTGGTTTATTTCACCAACCCAGGACCTTGATGCAATCACTTCCCTGTAATTTGTAGATAGCATCTGCCTCACTAAATATAGAATGCCATCTCTGTCAGGGCACTTTACAGGCAAGCCCTATCTTGTGTGGAAATTAAACAAGAAATTGGAATTACTAATGCCGACATAACAGCTGAGTTTAAGATGTCTAAACAAAGAGGACAGCATCACTGGAAGAAAGATGTAGAACAACAAAGTGTACCCATTGCAATGTTTTCCATTCATTTTCAGTCACATAACCTTCCAAAACAGGGGCCTTCAGTGACACAGCTCTTTGCACGTTATTTTTGCTCTCTTAGCAGACATACAGTAAATCGTGATAATATCGAATGATGGGTGGGAGCTCCCTGCCCTTCGGACTTAGTTACCTTTGGGGAGGGATGCCACTCTGGAAAGTTTAGGAACAATGTAGGAAAGAAGAGTGGCCACCTGTCCCCTCTCTTCGCCAATGTGCCTTCATCTATGGTTGCTTCTCTTGGGGTAAAGAATTGGGGCTTATGTCCTTCCTCACGTCTCTGGGATTATGCTATTCAACTCTGTGCCATTTCTATGTGACTTCTTCAATATCGAGAGACTTTTCCCCAAGCTTAGGTGACTCACATAAGGAAGACCTTGAGCAGATGGCATGCTCAGTCCAGGTGGGGACAGGTGAGAGCCACAGTGTGATGGCAGCAGGAGGAGGAGGAAGGACCATTCTTTCAGGTGAATGTTATTTTGTTCACTTCCTCTGCCCATCTTTGAAGGAGATGAAGTGTCAGGCCTGGAGAAGAGAAGCCTCGGTGGAAATAGGAGTTCATGAGATACTCTTCGCATGATGCGGGCATCCCCTCAGCCACAGTTACACAAGAAAAGGAAGGTGGAGAGCAGGTGAGACCTAGACATATGTAAGCAGCCAATGATGTGGTCCAGCCTTAGGACAATCCCTGGGATTGGACCTACAGGGAAGGGAGCTCTGAGACTCTACCCCATCCCCAAATGAAGGTCCTGGTGATTTTCCTCCTCCCCTCCTAGATGGATTTCTAGGTCATTCCATTTCTTAACTTTAATGAATAGGATGGCAATAAGCATGGACAGGCAAGTATCTTGAGATAATGCTTAGGATCCTTTGGCATTTTCCAGTAATAAAAGGGCTGGGTTATTGGTAGTTCTATTTTTAGTTTTTTGAGACACCTCCGTGCTGACTTCCAGAGAGGCTCTATGGGTTTATGCTTGCCCCAGCACTGACAAGCTGTCTTGTTTCCCTTGCACTTGCCAGTGTTTGTTGGTGGTTGCTTTCTGATTGAGGTGAGATGAAGTCTCAGTACAGTTTTAACTTGTATTTTCCTGACGGTTAAGGATGTTGAACACTTCTTTAAAATGTGTTGGTCATTCGTGTTTCTTCCTTGAAGAACTGTCTATTCAGTCCTTTGGCCTATTTATTGACTAGAAAAAAAATATTGGTTTTGCATGTACTTGATTTTTTGGTTTTGTTTTGTTTGGTCCTTTAAATATTCCAGATATTAACCCTTTGCTGAAAATATAGTTAGCAAAACTTCTGTTCTACAGTCTGAATCTCCACTCTAGTGGCTGTTTCCTTCCTGGGGAGAAGCATTTATTTCCTTTAATCCTATTTGTTAATCCTTGGGGTTAGCTCCTGTGTCACACATGTCCTTTTCAGAAACTCATTGTCTAGGCTTCTGTCTTGACGTAGTTACCTCTATTTATTTTTGTGCAGCATGAGACATAATAATCTAATTTCATTCTTTGAACTGTGATATCTGTTCTCCCAGGACTATTTAAAGAAACTATCTTCTTAAATGTATGTTTTTGACACATCTATCGACATTATTTAGCTGCAGTTGTGTGGGTTTATTTCTGGTACTCAAATCTCGTCCATTTAGTTTAGTCTGTCTTTGTGCCAGTATCATGCTGTCTTTGTCACTGTAGTGCTGCAGTACAATTTGAGGTCAGGCGTTATAACGCCCACAGCATTGTTCTTTCTGCTTAGGATTGGTTAGGCTGTTTAACGACTTGTGTCTTTCCATATGAACTTTAGGATTTCTGTTAAGACTAATACTAGAAAGTTTGTTGGGAATAAAATTGAACCTGTATTCCTTTTCAGTAGTGTATTTATTTTTACAAAATTAATTTATGCCATTCCATAAGCATGAAAGACATTTTCATATCCTAATGTCTTTTTTATTTCTTTCTTCATTGTCTTAAAAATCTTGCTTTAATGACCATTTATCTTCTGTATTAAGTTCATGTCTATGCATTTTTGAAGCTCTTGTGAATAGATATTTTATTCTTCTCTTTTTCAACTAGTTCCATGTTTCCATATAGAAAAGGTACTGATTTTGTATATTATTTTGTATCCTATTACTTTACAGAAAGTATTTGATCATATCCAAGAGGTTTTTGGTGGTGTCTTTAGTAGACTTTAAGTATATTCATGCCATCTGAAAATATGGCTATCTTGAATTTCCCCTTCTTACTTGTATACATTTTATTTCTTTCCCTTATTTTATTGGTCTAGCTAAGACTTTAAGTAGTATCTCGAATAATAATGGAGACAGTGGGGTCCTTGTCTTGTTCCATATTTTAGAAGAAATGCTCTCAGTTTTTCCTCATTTAGTAAAACATTGGCTACAGGTTTTTACAAGGTCTTTATCATGTTCCTTCTATTCCTAGTTTCTTTAGGACATCTATTAATGTTGAGTATTTTCAAATGTCTTTTCTGCATTTCTTGAGATGATCTTCTAATTCCTGTCCTTAAGCTTATAATATATTATATTTATTGGTTTGCATATGCCAATTAAATTAACTTGATTATGTTGTGTTGCCTTTATTGAGTACTTTAATTTGGTTTGCAAGTATTTTGTTGAGAATTCTTAAAGGAAATTAGTCTATGGTTTTTAGTTTTTGTTGTTGTGTCTTTATCCAGTTCTGGAATCTGGGTTTCTTTGGCTTTGTTAAATAACTTTGGTCCTGTTCCAACTCTTTCTATTTTGTGGAACAGTTTGAAGAGTATTCTGTTAAGGCTTCATTAACAGTTTGGTAGTATTAAGCAGTAAAGCCACCTAGTTTGGGACTTTTCTTTGTGAGGAAATTTATAATTACTGCTTCAATCTTATTAGTTATTTTGGCCTGTTTATGTTGCGTATATCTTCTTGACTTATTAATAGATCATATGTGTTTTAAAATGTATTTATTTATTCTAGACTTTTTGCTTTTAGAATTTAGTTTCCAAAGTATTCCTTAATGAATTTTTGGATTTCACTGTAGTCTATTTTAACAACCCCTGTTTTGCCTCTAAGTTTCTTGATTTGAGAGTTATCTGTCTTTGCTCTGTAAAGATTATTGAACTTGATTACTTTTTCAAAGACCAGCTCTTTGACTGGAGGCATGTTATTTTGCATTTGATCCTAGGGATTTTAAAATTTCTTCCCTTGCTTCTTCAATAACTGTTGTTCAATCAGAAGTAAGTTGCTCACTTTCCTAGAATTTGTATATTTTCTGTTGCTATTAATTTCTAGTTCTATTCCACTATGATATAATGAAGCCCAAGGATTTTTTTCTTTTTTAAGTTCTTTTGTGTTTGTTAAGGATTATTTTGTGATTTATAATGTGATTAGTCTTAAGGAAGATTCTATGGGAAAATGAGAATACATGCTTTGTATCTTTTAGACGAATGAGTCTGTTGATACCTGTTAAGTCCAGTTGATATCTGTTATATTTTAGTTGTGAAGTTTCTTTGCTTACTCTTAGTTTGGAAACTCCTATGTTTATTTCTGTTGCTGTGATTAAAAACTCTCTCTCTCTCTCTCTCTCTCTCTCTCTCTCTCTCTCTCTCTCTCTCTCACACACACACACACACACACACACACACACTACTTAAGGGGAAATGGGATTAAATGGGATTGTATTTCAGCTTACCCTTCCAGGTTCCAGTCCAGCACTGTGTGAGAGTCAAGGCAAAAACATCAAACAGCAAGTCAAATCAAAACTACAGTCAACGGGAGAGAGATAAATGAATGTGTACATACTAGCTTTGCTTGTGTTTAGATCATTTCTCCACTCATAAATGATTTAGGACCTCCTGCCTAGGGAATGGTGCCACTCATAGTAGGCTGGGTCTTCCCATATCAATTAACTTTATAAGACATTCTCCATAGGCTTGCCCAAAGGCTAAGCCAATGTTGACAATCCCTCATCCAGACTCTCTTCCCAAGTGATCCTAGATTTCATTAAGTTGTCAATTAAAGTTAACCATCACAGGGTGCATCAGGTTTTCTTGAACTGTCAGCCCCCAATCATGACACAGAAACTTATTATTAATTATGAATCCTTGGTCTTAGTTTGGGCTTGTCCCACTAGCTCTTATAACTTATTTTAACCTGTTTCCTCTTCCTCTACATTTTGCCTTGGGGCTTTTTACCTTGTTTTTATTCTGTATTTCCTGCTTTCCTGCTTCCTCCTGTATGTCTGTCTGGCAGATGTCTGACTGACTGGCCCCTGTGACTCCCTCTCTTTCTCCCTCATTCTCTCTTGAGCCTCGATTCCTCCTCCTACTTATTCTTCTGCCTGCCAGTCCTACTACCTACTATTAGCTAATAGTACTATTAGCTATTAGTCTACTACCTAGCTATTAGCTGTTCAGCTTTTTATTAGACCAATCAGGTACCTTAGGCAGGCAAGGTGAAGCAGCAACACATCTTTGTATAGTTAAACACATGCAGCATAAACAAATGCAACACATCTTTACAGTTAAACAATTATTGTGTTCCACAACAGAGACCTATCGAAAGGGCTACACATGGTGTTGGTGATTTGATGATACTCTGGTGAATTTTTCTTTACATGCTAGCAAGTGCTTTTACCTTGCAGTTTTTAAAAAATGTTTTAAATTGATCTTTTGAGAATTTCATACAATGTATTTTGAACACATCAACCCCCAGTCTTTCCTCAGCTCCTCTGAGAGCTACTCCCACCTCTCTATGAACACAATTTTATTCTTTTTCATTCTTTTTAAAATAACACATCAAGTCAAATTAGCAGTGCCATATACTCCTGGATGTGAGGCCATACACTGGAGACTGGGTGACTTACCAGGACCACACTTTTAAAGAAAACTGACTCCCTCTCCCCGAGAAGCTATCAGCTGTCTGTAGCTCCTCATTTAGGGGTGGGGGGGGGCTCATGAATGAGCCATCAACTGTCTATAGTTCCTTGGCTAAAAGTGGTGGCTCAGGAACATCTTCCCCCTCTATGCCATAATGTTGACTGACTTGATCTTGTTCATGAATGCCACATGCCACAGTTTTTCTCTGTCTAGGAGACACTGTTTGCTCTGGTTCTTTGCAATATCTGGAGCTTTCCATCTTTTTGCCCCCTTCTCCTTAATGGTTCCTCATCCTTGGAGGGGTATATTTTGGACGTCCCATTTGTGATTGAGAAATCCACTGACACTTATTCCCTGCACTTCAGCCAGGTGTGAGTTTGTACATTAACCACCATCTCCTCCATAAAGAAACTTCTCAGGTGAGGTTTGAAAGTTGCACTGATCTCTGGTAATAAAGATATGAATTTAGGAGGCAGTTTGAAACTGTGCCAACTTAATAGAATAATATCCTGAGGCATATGGGATCATCTACCATGGGTTCCTGACCAGACTTACAATAACCAGGCATGAGTTTCCTCCTGTGGAATAGACCTTAAATCCAACCAGAAAGTAGTTGGTTACCTATACAACAATCATGCCAATATTGTGCTATGCCAATCCTTACTATATTTCACAGGGCTCACAGCTAGGTAAGATTGCTTATGACATCCCCCCCCACCAAACTATGAAAACTAGGTAGTTTCCTAGTCTGCACCAACTTGAATCTCTCTGTTCCTATGACCAATGTGTGTGATGTCTTCAGCAATGGGGTTTTACCATGAAGTTCTGGTGGGCAACCAACAGCAATGAAAATGGTCTGTATTGTTTTGGGGGTCTCCAGGACACCTCTGACTAACAACTTGAAGGGAAGTATCTCATACTTGGTGCTGTTAGCATATGGCTTCAGTGATAAGTATTACTCCCTGTGTGTATAAAACTTGTAAAATAGTAGGTTTCCATATGGCTTTTTCAGACATCCTTAGTGTTACTATAAATGTCCCTCATTTACAGCTTTTAATATTCTTTCTTTGCATACTTGAAATCTAGAACCTGAGCTGATTGTCTTGCTTCATTTATCTGTGTATTAAACTCCTCTATGTTGGCATTGATTCTTTATAAGACTGAAATCATGAAATCTTTCTCTGTCATTTCATCTTTTGTTTTCCAGAATTAAGCTGTGAAGCTGTGGAAGGGTCAAGGTGGCAACTCTTTCCTGTTTTGTGTATCTTTGTTTTAGTTGATACCTCTGTTTGGTTGGATGTGTCCTCCAGGTTTTGATTCTTCTCCCCCACCCTTTTTGTGTGCTTATTGTGCTTCTCCTGAGTCTTCCTGGTGTGCTGTCTTCACTTGAATTCACATGTTCATGAAAACTCAGGGAGAAAGCCAGCTGCAGTACCAAGTGTGATGGTTTCTCAACAATCCTCCTGCTAACCTGCAGCAGAAGACACAGGTGCTTCCCTTGTGTCCCCAGGACGTTTCAGAGATAGCAGCACTAGTGCATTGATTGTGTGTGATACGGTTATTCATTTAATGGATATAAATAAGGATGTATTGAAACGAGGCAAGATGAGAAAAGGAGAAAAGAGGAAGTGAAGTATGGATGTGTGTGGGCAGGAGGTAAAAGAGTTGGCATAGATGCAGAAAGAGAAAGGGCATTTATAAGTGCTTATTTAAGCAAGGCAGAAACTAAATCATCATTAAATAATTATAGTACAAGTGTACATTCAAAGCATTTTAAGTAAAAAAAAAAATTAAATAGAAAGTAGGTTTTCTCATGTCATAAAGTACTTAACTAGTATTGAGCTTTAAGTGGTTATGCACTATTTTGGTCCATAGATGGATTGCCTATGGACCTTAGTGGACAGGGTTACACAGAGATGCAGATCTATCTAAGTTCCCTAAGTTAGTCTTTTCCCATCTATTTACTGAGTTCCCACTGTGGGCAGATAAAAGGTCCATAATGGCACACACACTTTCTCTCTGTAAGAAGTTGATAGTCAGGAGGATATATTGATGAACTTGGAAACCGCCATAAAGAATGGCCAGTGTTATGCTGTAGACACAGATATTACATAGCTTCTGTGGTTGGTAAGCACTATTGGGAGGTAAAACAGTCTTTAGTTCAATCTTTGACAGGTGGGGCCTAGCATGAGGAAGATAATTGAGGGTGTGACCTTGAAGGAGTTATTAGGACCCTAACTCTGCCCCCATCCCCTGTTCATGTGCATGTGCGTATGTTTGTAAGTTCTGGCCCCATATTCCGCTCTACTCAGACCCATCTCAGCATGTCCATAATTCTTAGTTATTGGTCCACATAGTCAACCGTGAAATTGTCCTCCCATCCTGCGGATGTGGTCCTTTATTGCCTGTGGTTCTCACCATTCCTTCCAGTTTACTTATCTTCCAGGAGGCAGAACTGTAGTGACATTTCATGTGTAGTTTAATAAATAAAGCTTGCCTGAAGATCAGAGAGTAAAACAGCCCCACTGGTCAGCCTTACAGACCGGGCAGTGGTGACACACACCTTCAGTCCCAGTAGCCACTAGTTGCCATAGGCAGTGCATCCTTTAATCCCAGTGTTGCATGCCTTTAATCCCAGAACTAGAGAGGAATATAAAACAGGAGGAGACAGCTCACAGCCCCAGGCTCATTCTGAGATTCCTGGAGGCAGGGTCGCCATTTTGAACTGAGGTAGAGGTAAGAGCCAGTGGCTGGTTGTTTTGCTTTTCTGACCGTCAGGTTGAACGCCAAATTCTCTCCCTGAGTTCTTATTAATCGTGCCTCACAAAATATAATTCTCTTTTTAAGGGAACACTGGTGTCTACACCTCACTTGGTCTCATTTTCCATCTTCTCTCCCTAGATTGAGCATTTTCTTCTGCTAAGCAAGAAGACCAACAGGACTGACAGGATTAGTCTTTCTCAATGTTTTGGCCATTTTGACACCTGGTCCTAAAGGAAAGAAGGAAAAGCAGGAGATGGAGTTTCTCCGGGCCACAGAAATGCTACCCTTCTCAGAACTGAACAAAGTATGCATGGAGGTGAAGCGCTTCCAGAAACGACACTCTAACCTCATGGGAGAAGGTTCACTAGGTGAACAGGTGGCAGGGGAGAACCAGGGTCCCTGTGAAGACATCCTCAAGATAGCCCTCCGGCCCCTGGCTCACATTACAGGAGGCACATCCTGGTTGGCCTTTAATTTATAACTAGACCCAAATTGAAAAAGCATGCCTCTGCTAGAAAATGTGAGAGATTACAGCCAACCCTGCAGTTCCTTCCCAGAAAGATGGCATGCATGGATGCCATGTCTTCCCGAGAGAGATGAATATCGCTCAAAGTGCAAAGCACAACCGTGTTTGTCCTGGCACTACCAGTGGATTACAGGAAACCAACAGTCAACCTTGTACTGGAAAGAAAAATCTAAGACCTGGGGGCCAGGGGGAATACAAAAAAACTAAGAACTCAATTCAGCGAAATCCCTTTGAACAAGCGTAGGTTTAAGTAGTTAAATTACTTGGTGAAATCCTGGCTGTGTGTGATGACTTGAATCCATCTATGCTTATGGGGCACAGGGAGCTCCCACAGGAGAAGTAGTGGGGTTATTGGTTACCATTTAGTAAATTCAAAATCACCCTGATATTCTACAGCTACACTAAAACCTTTCCCCAGAGCCCCATGAAGTCCTGAGCTTTTCACAGCCCAGGCTGTAGTCGTGGGCTGACAGTCTTCCTATGAGACTGGACGGTATGGAAGTTCACAGCCATGTCAGGAAGAGAGATTCAGCAGAGAAAAATTCTCTGGCTTAGCTTCTCAGAGAGAATTCCAGCCAAGAAGTTGCAAGTAACAACCAGGATTCTACCTGCATCCTGTGCCTGTCCCCCAAAACCTGCCCTATCAGAATGCTGGCTTGCTCTACGCTACCACTGTGACAAGAAGCTCAGAGGGACTTGAAATATAAAACCGAACATTAAAACAATTAAAGACTATTTCGCCTGGCTAGAGAGATTGCTTGCCTTCATTAAGAGTACTTGCTGCTCTTCCTGGGGACTGGGAATCTGCTCCCAGTCCCTATATATGTGGTTAACAACCCCCTGTAACACAGCCACAGGGGATCGGACCCACTTTCTGGGCCCTGTAGGCACCTACATGTGCATGTACTTACACACAGGAAAACACACACGTACTATAAATTAATTATTTTTTCTTAAAATGAAAAAAAAATAATCCCTGGGCCCACCAGGCCTTTCAGAAGACAGCTCTAAGGAGGAAAAGACAGGGCAGAGAGAGCGTAGGGTGATGAAGTGCTCCCTTCAGACAGAACTGAAGACTTAAGTCTATAATGGCACAGCCGTGGAGCTAGCTTGCTGTCTTCCCTCCCTCTTTCCTCCTCCCTCTTCCCCCACTCCTCAGCTGAATAGGGCTCTGATTTCAAGGGCACGCAGGCAGCCAGGAAGGAAGTAGGGTGCTGACACCCTCACCAAGAACCCCGCAGATGGAGGAAGTATTTCAAAGGCTGCCAGGGTTGTATTAAAAGTGCTCCAAAGTCAATCTTCTTAGAAATCCTTTATTTATCAAATATTTAAAAACACACAGTTTGCTCTGTGAAGCAAGTTTTACAGCAAAATGTATGGCATGTACCAACCCTGCATGCAGAATGGGAGGCATCCTTGCCTTCCCGGCTCAGACATGGCAGGACCTCCAAAGTATGGGCTCTAATCCAGAGATCTCTGAGTCCTGCCCACCCCCAGTTCTCTTACTGTGAAGTGGGTGCATAGGGCATGGGAGCAAGGGGCCATAGATGTCTTTCTTCGTGAGGTCAGTCACACCTTGAAGAGTGTGAAGCGTGTTGCAGTGTCTAATAGAGCTGGCCTGCTGACCTTTCTCGTCTCCTCTACTTCAGTAATCTCAGGAGATGGGCTTCTCCAAGCGGTGAAAATGGATCCAGGAAAATCGACCTTCCCTGTGTTCGTGTGATAGTGAGCAGCAGTTAGCAAAGACTGGGTGAGTCCCTGCATACAGCACAGGCCTCAACTAGTGAAGAGGCGACTTGCAAAAAGCTGTGTGTGGTAGGTGACCCTATGGCAACATCAAAGTGGATACAGCAGCCATGTGATTTAGGGAGATAAATAACAAAAACAGAGACCTTAACAAATTCACAATTTTCAGCAGTAACAAACAACAACAACAACAACATATTCACCTGTAGAAAGGAGGGAGGAACAAAAGGGCATTTAAACTTTGTTTGAATTTTTGTCAAACTATCACCCATGTAAAAGAAAGTTTTTAAAGCAATAGTGAAGGCTTTTCCTATATAGGACATAACACCTAGACTCCCAGAATCCTCTGCTGCTGGGGCTCACACTCAACTCCTCTACAGAGTAAGAGTACCTCACACATGCCTTAACCAGTCACCAAACTCAGCCTGGTGGCATTCCTTATACCCGCATACAGCCAGTCAGGCAGTACACCCAGGCCTCTACAGTACTGGTATTTTCACAATGATGCAGGTCCCTCATTGCTCCAATTCCAGAGTCTAGCTGGATCTCAAAAGGTGGTTTCTATAATCTTCTTTGTCTAGGACAACACGGAGGGATTTGGGGCTTTTTAATTTTAAACTAAACATTAATTACTGCCAAGGACAAGAAACAAGCCAACAGCATGTGCCCTTGTGAGCTGAGTACTTTCTCCCCGTGATGCAGTGTTCCTCAGCCTGCCTCTCCCACAACATCTTCCCATGAGAAAAACTAGATTCCAGTATGTGCATGCCGCTTTGTTTTAAAAGGGATGAGGAAGCCATTCCTTTCTAAGTCAGGAGTGTTCGCCTGATCATTCTGTGCTTCTCTTTCCTACATATGGCTCAAGATTGGAGCCATCAGCGTGCATGGCTGTAAAGTGAGATAGGAGTTGGTGGTCCAAACCACCAAGCATTTTCCAGAAAATTCAGCTTCACTGTTAAAACGGCATAACATTAAGGTAGAGGAAAAGAATTCACATGGCAATTGGGATGAAGCGTCTGCTTGGGGGAAGAAGAGTCACAGTCATACCGGACAAGATAGAGAACTTTGGCGTAGTACCAGATGTGGGTGTGGTTAAATACTCTCCAGGACCATAGCTACGGTTTTGGGCCTCGGGGAAAGACCAGTTCTCAATTTTTTTCTTCCCTTGGGATAATATACCCCAGAATGTTTTGCATCTATAAGATGTATAAATGACTTCCATTCATGAGACTCAGTGGGCTGCTGGGATGCATCCATGATAAGTAGCTAATGAGATGCCTAAACCACAGCCAGACACACTGCCGTGGAATTCCACATGCCACTCAAAAGGTGAGGTAAGACTGCATAGTCAGGTACATAAGAGTCTGTCACCACATTTCTCTCTCTCTCTCTCTCTCTCTCTCTCTCGGTAAAAGGCATCTGCATGCATAAGTATAGAAAACTAAAACAGGTTTAAAGAACAGACTGAACTCTCAGAGCTAATTCTAGGGAGGAAGATTTAAATATAAAATGCTTTTCAGTTTTCCCCTTCTCTAATTGATATATTCCATAATGTGTATTATTTAACAAAGGCTCCTTTTTAAACATAAAAAAGGACACTCAAATGCTCCATTGCTTATTGAATATATACTGTTGAATGACTTAAGAAATAGTAAAGAATACCATGTTAAAAAAAAAAAAACAAAGCAACACAAAACAAATGAGTGTCATGTGTTTGAGAAAAGCTGACTCTTCCTGAGCCTGGGAGAAACAGAAACCACATGGTGGTAGGCGGGAAATCCTGGAACATGGCAAAGTCACCTAAACAAAACAGTAGCAAGAGAGTAAGGGGCCAGACTTACGAAGGCAAACGGACCTCTTGGAATTCTGTGAAAGAATGTATTTTGGGAAAAGTCTAGTAATTTTGAGACTGTCAAACTATTACTGGCACAAGGAAGCATCTACAGTACAAAATAAACAGAAACAGCCTACTGACTCTGCAGCTGTTCAGTCAGCTGAACCACTGGTGTCCTGACAGTTCCCAACCTGCACAAAAGCTCCTCCCCTCCAGTGTAGCCATGGAGACTACTGATGGCCAACAAAACAAATAGAAGGGGAAATGGCACAGAACTTAAAAAAAAAAAAACTACCTCTAGTATTCAGTCTCTTGATTTCTAGCTCTCTCTCTTCCTTCCTTTATTTCAGAAAAAAAATAATAAAGGGAGACAAGGAAAAAATGCTTTGTAGTCATTGCTAGAAAGAAGGACATTAAAAAATGCCCCATCTTATGTATCCCTGATGCTTTTTGGCTCAAGTATGTGACCACAGAGTACACCAGCTGGCTGTGAGGGAAGGCCAAGGAGAAGGAACAGACAGGATGCAGGGTCTACTTGGAGAGACTGAGTGACAGGGACATTGTAACCTAGACGAAGGCTGAGAGTCAGGTCCCTTCATTCGGTGCCCATGATCTCCTCCATTCCGGAACACATTTCTCTGTGGGTGGGCAGGGTAGTCTCCAGTTTAGACTTTACTTTCCTGAGAAATGGACCGCTTAAGTCTGCCTTCTCTAGTCAGGGGTTCATACTGACAGGTTTTCAGTCTTCAAGCAAAAGCCGGTCTGCACCAGGCTCAAGCCAGTATTTAAGTACATGTAAACACATCACTGATCAGGTTTCACAGTTATAAGCCAGGGCACGGTCACCAAAATGCCAGCACTTGTCAAGACCTGGATGACAGTCACTCTCCTGGGACGAGCGCCTCTGTTGAGCAGGTAGCGCTGTTTTTCATCACAGATCCCTGCTGTTGGCGTTTTCAACTGTGAACCCACTTCGTAGCTCTTCCAGAATAAAAGGGGGCGTCAATCAGCTGCCATGTCAGAGTATATACAATGAAGCAAAATCCTTGGTGTGGCTGGTTCACTCTTGAATGGAAGAATGACGAAGGGATCGGTGGTAATCTGGAGCACTGATGTGTTCGGATAGATCGTAGCCCCTTAGGAAATGTCCACTGTTTTGTTGAGCAAAATAAAACAGTTGTCTGGCTAGCAGAGGTTCCACCTTTAATAAGACATTTTTTAAAAAGAGACATTAGTAGATGTTAAAAAACATTCTCTTAGCACCATGCAATTGAAGTGTCATGAAATGACCCTCAGACTCTATGCAAAACCCCAAGTTGTATAAGGTAACATAACAAAGCATGTTCAGAATCATTTGAAAAACCAGTTTTGTTTGCCCTTACAACATCTGGAATACCATATCCTGGAAATAGTATTCTTGATTTTATAATTGAAGCTGAATATGGCATTTTCAAACCAGTTGTCTCTTGGAATTTATTTAACTGAATGACTGGACATTATCAGGTGAATAAATTACAATTTAATTAACGGGGTAAGTAAAACTCAGGGTAAGTTAGGTTCATGAGTTTGACAGGGAGAGGGGGTCACCCTGAACGGACAGATGACCATGCAATATGTACAGCTCTGAACCACAGGAAGAGGGGGGTCACTCTGAATGACCGGATGACCATGCAGTATGTACAACTCTGAACCACAAGTAAAAGACAAACAGTTGAACAGCAGTGGCTCTGGTGGATCTAGTTTGTGAGCATAGATCACATTCCCAATCAAAGCCAGCCTTCGCCAAGTCAGGCTGAATGAGCTGTATCAACCAATCACATATGCATTAAAACTTTTGTTATTTGATATATAATGACCAATATGACTCCTCTGTAATTACCTATATGAATTAAGTCTGTAATAAGACAATCAAGAGAGTACGTGAGTGTGTGCCTGAGTATGTTTTCCATCTATGGACCTTAGGGCAGCATTTTGAGGCCCTTTGCCTATAGGCCTCGCCCTTGCCTTTCCTTGTGGAGCCCCACTGCACCCAAAATCCTTCAAATCAGATCGATGCAGGAATTTACTCACTGCTTTTAAAATGCTGCTTATCAATGCTAGACTCAATCACTCGTTTACAATCTTATTGGTATCAACCACCAAATAGAACTGAGAAAATGCTCAAGTCCGGGATTATAGTTGCTTCTTGGATTTTGTTTTGCGATCAGAAAGGGAGGCTGAGTGTTCAGCATCAGTGCCCTACCCCCATCCCCAGCTGGGTCTGGAATCCAAGGCTTTACCAGTGCTGGACAACTGTTTACCACTGAGTTGTATGCCCAACCTTCAATTTTTACTAAGAAATACTATCAGAACTAAAATCTCTTTTGCATTTGGATATTGTGGGTATTTGGAGATGTAACATTTACTTGGTACTGGATAGGCCATAGAGGAAAATCTTCCAATTAAAAACATCAGGTATTCAGAACTGCTTTTTAGTTATTAAATGAGTGTTAAACATTGTCTAAATAAATCTGTTATCTTTTCTTTGCAAAAGATATTTACAGGCCACGGTTGCACGCATCTTAAACTGGACTGGCCGTAAGGACAGATTGGCCTACCTGGACTCCTGGGAAGACTTAGGCCTCCTCCACAGACCTCTTGTCAAACTATTAAATAACTTCCCAAAGTTCCACAGAAAAAAAAGAGGTCCTAGGAACTATCTGGAGGGAACCTATGTAATATACAACAGTCAGCCAGCCCATGGGGAAAGTTGTTCCCGTCAAGGAAGCTCTACTAGAGTAGACAGCCCTTTAAAAGCCCACAAGAAGCAGAGAGGTCAGAGTGCAGCTCTTGGTACCAACTGCTTAAAATTCCTCTAGAAGGGGAGATGAAGAATACCGGACACACAGAGCCTTGGGTTGAAGGCATCCACCCTGTTGATTCGGTGGTGACAGACTTTGGCTGGAAGTTTGTCACCCTGAGCTGTGCTGCTCACTGGAGCCTGTTTCCTCCTCTGCTATTTTAAGGGCTGCATTTATTTTCCCAGGTGAGCTGACATTTGCTCTTCACTTGCCACTTCTCTAAAAGGGACCACTCCACAATGTGTGACTCGACAGTGATGTAACTGGGAACTCACATGAGCCGTGATGAGCTTCCTCTGCCTCTGGGGGTCTGGAAACTCCTCACCGAAGCACAGGGTCACTTGGAATCTCGGTGCTGGCCGGCCATGGTGAGCGAACACTTGCAGCTCTGGGAACCCACAAGGGAAAAAAAAAACTGTTCAGACATCTGGTAAAGTGGGCTGATGGAAAACAAGAGCCACGTGTGATTCTGCTTTGGGGGAGCCCAAGCTCTGTTTCCCTAAGCCTAGCTCTTGGGACAGACCCCAGACACAGAACCTCATGTTCAAATTCACATGTGACCTCATAAGCTCATTTTACTTGAGGAACATGACTGAAGTGTGAGAACTTGGTTCTGCAGCACTGGACTCATGGAAATGCACAAGGTGAGAGAAAGAAGTGAGGGAGGACAGAAAAGACAAAGAAAAGTAGCCTTGTTGAAGCAAACAAACAGCACAGGCAAAGGAGACATTTCAACTTCAAAAGGCAAAATGTTCTGGTGGCCTGAGGTTATTTTTAAACACTGCTGCCCTACCTGTGGAGGCCACGTGGTGTTTGGGCACCAAGGGCATATGTCTCCCATACCAGCTGTTGGCAGTAGTGTCCCACAGGGTGCTATGTCTAGAACTCCAAACCATGACCTGAGTAGACTTCAGTCTCACTTTGGGGACAGAATGATGGGGTGGGGGTGGGGGTTGATAAACCCCTCTGGCAAGGATGTGCCTGCTGAGGCTATTCCTCCTTGAGAGACATGAAACACACAAGAACATTGTTGAAAAGAAACCTCTCCCTGGCAGGGGGCACTGCCGCTGGCCGAGCACTTGCCTTACCTGTGCAAGGCCCTGGGTTCCACCCCCAGCACTGCTACAAAGAACAAAAAGAAAGCCGCATTCAATCACTGACATCAACCCTTACTCTTCCTCCTGGTGCTGGGTTCCCAGGTCTTGTCTACATAAAACTGACATAAAGGAACTGCCCCTGCAGAGCAGCCCTAAAGACTCTGCCCTTATCTGATATGAATGCTCAACCCTGTAGCGTATAGGGACTGTCCCTAGTAGGGTGCAAATCCTGAATGGGTAGATATCAAAGATTTCCACTGCTCTCTGCAACTGAAGAGCTTCTAGAAGCTCACAGAACCGACTTCCTGCTTCTCTTTCTCTTTCTTCTTCCAGAATTCAAATCAAACCCAAATGGTTTAGTCACAATGTGAGGACACCCGCACCACAGGCGAGTCAGAGGAGCAAGCCAGGACAAGTCTCTGAGAAAGCCCACCTCAGCCTGCTAACTTGAGAACCCTGGGCAGGAATCCCTAGATTCTGCTGCTTGGGGACTGTGGAGGCTGTGGATGGCCAAAAGAACAAGTCCCACTACAGATGGGGGAAACAAAAATGAACAGCTCTTGCTTATGGATAACTATAAGTCCGAGAAAGCGAGTTTCCAGCCAGCAGTGTTCATTCCACTGTGGCACCAGCCTCCTGCCTGGATCCCCACCAGAAAGAAAAAAAAATCAAGACTCGTGTACTTCCCTCCCCAGCTCTGGCAAACGTCGTTGTTCTGAGATTCCTTAGTCAAGCAGGCAATCGGTGGTAGCCTTCCGGGGAGAGGCGGGAGGGGGAGGCCCATGAGGACTTCCAGACCCCAGTGCAAGCATAAGATGTGCCGATGACCATCCCAAGAAGTTGCTCTTCTTTGCCTTAGACTACAAACGCTAGAACTCACCGCAAGGGAAGCAAAACAGTCTTGCCAAGTCATGACCAGCTCTGAGGGTCTTCCCTATGTAGCTGCCTTGGAGCCTGAGATGTTTCCCTTTTAGTGTCCTAACTCTTAGGAAAGGATCTTTATCAAGGAACATGCTTTGCTTTGGGAAATCAAGGAGTCTTTGGATGAGCCTAAGCAAATACTGGCCACTGAAGCTCAAAAGACAGAGGAAACGCCACTAGCACCAAGAACACTGGTACTTGTAAGTGAATGGAGGAAGAAGCACATGGAGGTTTCAGTTGTCTTCCCTCTGTGTACACATCCAAGGTAGAGCGAATCAGTGTTGGAGAGATAGCTGGCCTCCCACATGACAACAGCACCAGTTACAGCATCTCAGATGGAGTTATGCCCACCAATTAATACACAGATAAAGAGAATGCCATGTGATATCGATAACAACAGAATATTACTAAGCCCTTATAAAGAAGGAGGGCCTGCAAGCTATAACAACACAGAGGAGCCTGGAGAACATCACGCTAAGTGAAATTAGCTATGCATCCGAAGACAAATACTGCATGACACCCCCATGTGAACTCTCCTATAGTTGAACTCATAAAAGTAGCACTGGATGGGGGCCACCCAAAGCGGGGAGTGGTGAGGAAGCTATGGGTCAAAGAATACAGGCTCTTACTAAGGCAAGAACTTGCTGAACGCAAGCTCAACAATGGTATATCCTCATGACTGTAATAACGGACCACATGCTTGACAATAGCTGAGAGTAGATTTCAAGTAGTGTTCTTGCCCAAATAAAAAACAAAAGATAGGCATGAAAGATGATACACATGCTAATTAGTGCAATTTACACAGTGTACATTCATTCTAAGCTACCCTGTTATGCATGGATGAAAGGAGCAAAACAAGTTCAGGTTCAAGAAATGGAAAGCACAGGAAATGTCAGAGGTGTGGGTCGTATAGAAAGGGCTTCAGGAAAAAGCAAGCTCAAGATACGATGGGGAGACTGGCAACAGGCAGAGCAGCCTACTCCCCCAAAGACAACCTGCGCCAGACAGCTAGGGAAACCTTCTGTCCCTCTGTACCCCACAATGGCATAGCGAATGACTTCATATAAGCCACCTTGGGGCTAACTTAACTAAACAAAAGCAAAATGCAAACAATAAGAAATATAGGTTCTGGAAAACATGGCTGGAAGCCTTCATGTGCCAGAGATAAGGCCAAGCTTTCTCAGTACCTCCCCGCTGCTGAAGCTGCTGAAGCTGGCCCTCACACTCTCCGCCTTGGTCCCACCTGCAGTACCTCCCCCCTGCTGAAGCTGGCCCTCACACTCTCCGCCTTGGTCCCACCTGCAGTGTGGCACTTTGGTAAGGGTGACACATCTCCTAACCAAGAATGTTGACAATGTGCTTCTAACCTTCTTGATTTTTCTAGGAACCCCTAAGAAGCTGTAGTGTCAACAGATAAACTTGCTGAGAGCATAGAGCCGGTACAGTGGAACCTTGCTGGTGGAGAGGCACGAGCTGCCGAAAACCCACATTTTACTTCATTAGCCAGGTGTGATGGTGCACATATATAATCCCAAGGCATCTCCAGTTCTACGCCAACCTGAGCTGCATAGCTCTTGCCTCAAAAGAAAGACTGATAATAATAATGATAACTTAAGATATCACCCTGCACCATAGTCTATCCTGGCCAGGTCATAGGGACCCTCTTCCTGGCCCTCTGTTAATAAGGGGAGCATGCAACAGACAAATGTAAGACATGAGTCAAGCAGAAACCATATTCCTGGGTGAGCTCACAGATCTCAGGAGGAAGACCTCTGCCTGGGCAGACTCCACCATTTGGGACTTTCCTGGCCAGCACCCATCACCACCTCCATTCTAACAGGTTGTGAGGTATATTACCTGACAGGAACTGCTGCGTGTCAAAGAGCTTGCAAGTCTGGTCTCTTTCTAGTTTGTTGGGCCGATCGCTGCACAATGCCAGGGGTCCATCCCAGTAGATCCTACTCTGGCAGAGTCTTTTGGCATAGAGCCCATCTGGGGCCATCCAGAGGACCAGTCCCCTCTCCAGGTGGCTCAACAACTTTTCGATGTTCTTCCTCTGCCCACTGTCCTCTGGGTAGGGGAACAGGACCTGGTCCAGGTTGCTGACATCATAGGTATGTCCATGGGAGATCCGACAGCCTTCGGGGCTGGATGTGGTCAGCTCCTTCACTAGGATATCCCGGTAATAGAGGCAGATATGCAGCCGGCAGTCTGTGAAGAGAACTCTGGAGTCAGTGTTGATGGACCTGGGGCAGATACCATAATGCTCAGAGGTCCAAAGACTCAACGACAACGCTGATATGTGTTACATATCAGTACAGTAGGTGGAACACTAGTGTGTCAAGATGCTCCATGAACAAGCAGGAGGTTGCAGGGCCAAGGAGGTCTGGGAGATGTGAGCTGCCCTTGTCCCCTACAGATTCCTGGACCGCAAAGAAACTGGAAGGAACCTTATTTCTCTAACATGGCCATTTTCAAATGTTGGTGTGGTCATTTACTCATCTTGGGGAGGGGTGTATTGCTTGGATTTCCAGCCCATTTTTACTAGACAGCGCCTCTATGAGGGTTGGTTGGATGATGATGCTAGCAGTGATGGCATTTTGTCTAAAATAGGAAGTAACACCACTGAATAGGAAGTCATCTCACAGCCAAATCCATTTTAATTTTGAAGTTAAACCCTAAGATTAATTTCACTAGTAAAAACTACAGAAACATCTCAGAAGACAAGCCAAATGTGTTGACAGCTCTGAAACCTCCCTAAAGTATCACTATGATGTCATTTAATTAAAAACAAAACAACAAAAACAAATAAACAAAAATCCCATGTAGATATGTTGGAAGTAAGCAATGAAATTACGATTTCTGGGCTATGAAAAATGATGCTTTTATTTTCTTATTTTAAGTCAATTAAGTGGGGAAAAGGAATTGATGAAAAAATGCGCTAAGAGCCAAAAATTAATGTTAAATCTTCTAAAATCCCTCTAAACTTTGTGTTCAACTTTGAAAAGAACCCAACAACTATATTTTCTACAGCTTTAAGACAAGAATTTATTGACAAATGATTTTATTGTCTCAGAAACCGCTTTAGAACACCACCCACAGTCTTAAAGGGCAAACTGGGTATGTAAAGGGCTCCCCAGGCAGAGACAGATACCTGTGGTGGTGGTTGGAGCCCAAACACTGCCTGGAAAGAATAGCTTTCTGAAAAGTGCACTCCGGGTTGATCATTAATTATGCAAACCAGAAAAAGAAACCCACAAAACCCTCGTATTCTTCAATGGCAGATTCTGAGACAGCCCACATCATGCTATAAAGAGCGAGCCAGGCAAGGAACCCAAGGAGAGGGGCGTTGGCCATCTGAGGTGACTGGCAGGGCAGGTTTCATTTCATTTAATGTCACCAGAGTCACCAGACTTCAGAGCTATAAACAGCTATTTATTTCCTACTCTTGGGGCACCCATACAAGTCTTAGGTGTTCCCGAGGAGGGTATGGAGCTTTCTAGACTTAGCGGCAAGCCCTAATGCTCAGAACTGTCCCTCTGCAGCTCTTAAGTGGCTCACAAAGTCTCCCTGAGCATCAGAATTGGAAGGAACTAGGTGTCAAGACTTATTCCTCCCTTGTGAACAAGAGAAGTGCCTAAAACTGTTAAAAATTTAGTTGATACCTTTAATCACAGACTTTTAAGGCAGTCATAGGCATGGTGAGAATTCTAATATGCAAGCTATTTTTAATATTCATTCAAATCCCTCTTGAAAACATAGAAAAAATCATCTAAAGATTAAATTGACATAGGCTGCATATTTCAAGTGTATTGGGGCTCCCTTAAAAGCAGGTCAGCATCTCTAAGTTCAGGCTTAATTAGTAACAGAACTTTAAAATCAGATCAAATCCATGCATGATCAGAAATTCTATCGAAGTTGCAAGAGAGACAGAGCAATATGGTCCTTTGGGGGGGCATAAGAATTTCTCAGAGACCAGGGTCCAGAACCAGCATTTCCTGGAAGCAGATCAGGACTGCCTGTTTGTGGCTAACGCTGAAAGGACAAACAGCATTTTGAAATGAAAAGCCTTATGCCTATGAAGACTCTCTGCTCTGTGATGTTGGCTGGAGGAGGAGCCTGGCTACATACACATTCCTGGAAAGTTGAGCAGGTAATGGAGAGGTTAAGGACTTCATCCAAATAGTGTTTGGCTAGTTGGTCCTCCTGCAGAGATTTCTAATAGTGTTCTTTAGTCTCTGTGATATTTGCAGATCCTGGATCAATGTCTACTCCAGACCCCAGGGCCGGCAAGGTAAGAATCTAAATCCTCACCCAGCCTACCCAGAGGAGAGATGCCACCTCCCTGAGAGCCTTAAAGGAAGCGCTACACTCACCTGAGAGCGCCAAGGCTTCAGCAGACCTTATGCTTGGCTCTATGGGGATTCCAGGAGCCTGGGACTCAGGTGGGGCACAAGCATAAAAGGTTCCTGTCACCTGGCAACCTGTGTTTGCAAATAAAAATCAGTTGATGTCTAAGCAGAAAGTCCAAGGGCAGGGGGGCTCTTGAGTTGGGAGGAGCCACGCCCTGTCACCTTCCAACCCAAGCTTGAGAGGCTCCCAACACCCACTGCCAGCAGAGCACGTGATTATGAGGCAAAGGGCAAAGTCCAAGTTCAGTGGGGAAAATGCAGGGTAGCAGAGGAAGGAACTAGAGCACAGTGGAAATGTGGAGCTCTCTGCATATCCCATCAGCAGGACCCTGGGGCCCAGAAGGAAAGGGATTCGCATCAGCCCACACATCAAGTTTCCAGTGGGGCCAGAGTTCAAATTTATATAAAAGCTGGTTAAAAACTTAACAAATTATTCAGTCATCATTTAGACTGCTTGCTGTTTGTAAGTTTTGGGGGAAACTGAAGCATGTTCCCTGGAAGCCCAGAAGTTATGCCACACTAAATCAAGAATAGTCTAAGCAAGGATGGAATGCAGGTGCTAGGGGGTGGGGGCAGTGAAATTGTGACAAGGAAATTATTCCCAGAATAATCTAAAAGGACTACATGTGTGGTGACCTGTGTCAAGACTTCTATTTAAATAATAAACTTGAAAGTCCTAAAAGCTTGGTTTAAGCCCAGCCTGGTGGTACAGACATGTGATCCCAGCAACTCAAGAGTTCAAGGCAAGAGGTTCAAAGATCAATCTAGCCTGGGTAATTTAGCAAGACTCTCCCTTAACATACACAGTTAAAAAGGGGCGCAGGGTGTAGCTCAGTGCTCTCGCCTAAATAAATACCAAATGATCAAAGCTTCGCTGAACAGAGTTTGTGGAATTTTCTGTGTCCAGTTGATTGGTGGATTTTTTTTTTCCTGTGGGAGTTCATCTAGCATCTGGGGACCCTGCGGGTCTTCTGGAGCTTGACACTCGTTTGTAGAGAAGTTTCATGGATTACTTATGCTCTGTTCCTCCCAAGAATGGCTACTAATAGCTCACCACTGCTCAAGGGACATGAACTAACAATGATCTCCTGAAGTCCCTGGAGAGGTGGGCTGGGCACAGTTTGTAGTATGGTCTCTTACAGGAGAGTTGAAAGAAATAGACTAGGTAGATAGTATGGCTCTCTATCAGTAATACGGGACAATTCAGAGGAAAGGCTGACAAAAATCTGTCCCTCTGTCCTAATATGACAAAGAAAACATGATGTTATGGAGAGTTAAGAACATGCTAACCAAACGTTGAGACAACAACAACAAAAAAAGACAAGTTTTATAATTGACACTGGGCACTTGTAGATATCCGTGCTTTTCTCTATTTATTAAAAAGGGGGCATTTTTCAGCTGCTTGAAATGATTTCTGGGATCTTTTAATTAAGTTCCCACACAGAGTGATTCTTCTCATGGCTCTCAGGACTTCAGCATCTTACAGGACAAGGCAAGATCCCACCCCACAGCCCCCACCCTCCCCAGTCTTCATGCGGTGTCTCTCAGCATCTCTGTGACAGGGGACAGCCCTATGGTGATAGCCAGGAGGGTCACCCAGGGTTGCCCACACCCTGAGCCCAGGTTGTTCTTTCTGTCTCCTTCCCTGGCACATTCCTTACCATTTTCACAAGATGGGCCTTGCCAGTGGTGGCCACGGGGGCCAAACGTCACAGGACACTGATATGGGATTTCTGGGTGTGGCTGATCAGGAGCATAATCCCTCCAGGCTCTGTCATGAGGCGGCATCATGTAATTATGAACCTGCTGAGAGAGCACAGGCATTGCTAAGAGGAAAACACCTTCTTTGGCCAGCAGCTAACTCATTTTGTTCAAAAAGTGGTTTGTACTGTCTATCACAGTAGGTAAGAAACAGCCATAGAGGGTCTAGGAGCACAATGGGGACATTGTGTAAATCTGTGATTTTTGTAAAGTTTCATCATATGGCCGAGCACGGCACCAAAAATGCTGCAGCGCAATCTGCCCTTTGTAAGCCACCAAAGAGAATGAAACAGTACTGTAATTCACGTCGGGGAAGCCTAGAGAAGTCAGCTGCCCTGTGGTTTCACATGACAAAGTCCTACTTCCAAATTCCTTGACTTCCACAAAAGGTCTCATTCCCAGAAGCCTGGCCATCAGTAGAGAAGCACATCTCAATAGGTGGGACACATCAGACTCCCCAGCTTAACCACCAGGGAGAGTGACACCACGTTGAAACCGAAACATCCTCTATGGCCAGGGGTTTGCTCGCATTTGTACTAGCCGTAGCAAACAGTAAGTCCTGCTGGTTTCATCTGTGTTTTCCCCTCTCGGTGGAGCCAGCCAGAAGACTCGGCCTAGCCTCCCACAAGCCCAACAGTCCCCCACATACCTGGGCTGGCAGTGAGCCATAAGGCGCTGTCATGGGATAGGGGTGGCCCATGGCCATCTGTGTGTCTTCCAAAGTGAGCTGTTTCGCTCCTGCATGTTTGGGGAAGAAGAAGAAGAAGAAACAGCACTAAAAGAGGGAACTGACTTTTAACTGAATAGCAAATCTTAGAAAAATACCTGAGCATTTAATTCTTAGAATGCATAGCCATGTTAACCAATCAGGCGTTTTTTTTTTTTTTTCCAAGCAATTCCCTTCAGCCATTATGTGTCTGTGCTGTTAAACAAGCTTTGACTTGTGCGTGACAGCCAGAAAAAAAACACCACGCAGGGCTCTGTGGTTCCCGAATGGTTTGGCAGTGAGATGGTGCCTAGCTGAGGCATCCTGTGTGATTGGAACAAACGCGTATTCCCGGGCTCTGATCTAGACACACCCGTTGGAATCTTTGAAAGACGAAAGTGAAGATCTGAGTCTTCATAAGTACCCCAGCAGGCCCTAGAGACTTTGGCATTCTTATTACAACAAGTGTGAATATTTATGGGGTGTGCAGTGTGCTTTTCCCTCTAAAAATGCTTAATTATGAGAGGATATTAGGTAAGTAAAACTTCAGTGGATCTTGCAGTTTTTGTTTGGAGATTTGGTTCGTTCACATCGTAATTGAATGGAGTAACCAGAACACTTAACGCCCGCATGGGCATACCCACGCCCCCACCGGACTTAAAGTCTGAGACGTAATCTTAAACTAATACCACAGGGTTTTCACTCATAACCCAGAGAGAGCGTGGGCAAAGAGGCTGCTGGGCTTGGCCAGGGGGCAGGAGGTAACAATCTACAAAACAGAAGTAGAAAGTGGCCCGAGTAGGAATTGGGTTCTGTGAGTGTCAGGCTGCCTCTATCCTAAGATCTGTATCAGGGGAGTCCCCTACCTTTCTTGGCTCCTTCAGGAACAATCCTGTACACCTTGTACGGGTCGGAAATATCCAGCTGGCTCCTCTCTACCAATTCCTCAAAGTCA
Source organism: Ondatra zibethicus (assembly GCA_004026605.1). Lineage (NCBI taxonomy): Eukaryota > Metazoa > Chordata > Mammalia > Rodentia > Cricetidae > Ondatra > Ondatra zibethicus. Next base: position 58,643 of record PVIU01001482.1, on the reverse strand, counting down.
TTGCTCTTGTTCAGAGCACATCGTAATCTTGTCTTCCAAGTAGGAGGATCTGGCTTGTCGATACCTTCTCGGAACTTTCCTTTAAATAGTGCCCAGGCCTAAGAGTGAAGAGAAGCAAAAGTCAAAGCTCAGGTCTTCACAAGGAATCTACAAATTGTATTTCTGAAAGGAAGATCAGTGTTTCAGCTTTGCTGCTGCCAGAAACGTGGAACATGATACCGGGTTCCGCTAAGGTAGGAACTTCTCACCTAGGACCCTGTGGTGAGATATGGAGACCCCCTAGTGTGGACTGTACACGCCCAGTGCCTGCATCAAGTGTGGACAAGGCTAAGGCTTGCAGAGCCACGGAGGGGCAGGCCCCAGAGAGGACACTGAGGTGTCCTCACACTGAGGTACTTTAACAAATTCCCGCAGGAAGTCCCCTTCCCCTACCCTGCTGCCAGGTGGAGGCTGGGGGCTTCACAGTTCAGTGAGCCAACTCTCTGGGGACCTTACTCACATGTGTGTGTGGGGGGGAGCGTCCCAGAGGAACATTTGGAATAGACAAAGTCACCCAAGGAACAGAAATAGAGATGGAAGCTTCCAGAACTAGAACCAGACTACAGAGGAGCCCAACCAAAGAAACAAAACCCAGAGAAACTCAGAAAAGTAGAAAAATAGAGACAGGGTAGCCGAGAGTGGTCCTAGTAGTCGGTGGTGACAGTGGCAGGAAACAGCCTAAGGGACTATGGGACTATGCAACAAGAGCTCCAGCCTCAGGGCACCCCTGCGCCCCAGGGATGCTCAAGTAAGAATGGGGTAATCACCGGAGAGATTAGAGCCTCTTTCCCTTCTCCCGGGGCTTCTGCCAAGCAGGACCCCCGAAGCTTGCCGCCTTAGGCCTCTGCCTCGTGCGGCCCACCCGACCTCCCGGTCCCTTGCTCTGGAGGCACAGGAGTCCAGAGCTGTCTGACTCTCCTCTTCCCCCCCCACCCCACTTTTCCCCGCCCTAGGAACCCCGATTGCCGGTAACCTTGAAGAGGGCGGCGTCCTCCTCGCGGTTGTAGTCCTGCTTGCCCGCGTGCTTCCACGGGATGCGGAAGACGCTCTTCTCCTCGTTCTCCCACACCAGCCCGGGGTACTTGCCGCTGTCGATCTGGTCGATCAGCCACTGGCGGAGTTTCCCGTTGCCGCAGCTCACCGCGCTCATGCCGAACTCTGCGCCCCGGCTGCCCGCCTCCAGGTTCATGCCGCGTGCCAATCTCCTCCCGAGCTCGCGCGCTGCAGGGAGACAAACTTCCCTGAAGCCACCGTCGCATCTCTCTCGGGGCGCCCTGACCCAAACTTTTGCAGTGTCCACGAGGCCCCGGAGTTCCTAAGGCTGCGATGTTCTCGCGTGCAGTGCCAATTTCGACAGAGTCCTCCAAGAGAAGGTGTTTTGGCGAAGGTGTGGGGAGCATCCCTTGGCGCGCACCACCTCGCCCCATCTTGCACTCACTGTTCACTATTTTAACGCGCTCTCCATCGCAAGCTCCTAGAGACACAACTATCTGCACACTCCAAGTCTTGTGCCATCCTGGGCGCCCCGTTTACTTACTCGCTCCTCTTTGCCGGCTCCAAGCTGCTTTCACCCCACTTTTCCCTCACTCTGTTTCTAGTCTCGCCCCCTCCTGGGGTTAGGCTGCTCCAGGCACGAAGGACCTGGCACGTGGACTAGCCCTTGTCCAGGTCCTGTGCCTATGGTAGATGTGGAGCACCTAGCTCTCCTTTCCCTAGACTTTTTTCTTTTCTTTGACACCCTCACTTTGTCCCCGGGATAACGCCAGGCCTACCTATCCAGCCAGAGATGGTTACGTGGGCCCTGGAAGCAACAAGTGGAAGTCTGGGTTTGGGGTGAGCAGCGCAGCCAAAAAGCGGGAGATTCCAGCCTGCAGAGGGTCGGTGCGACCCCAGGCGGGGGTGAAGGCGAGTCTGGCAATACTGGGTGCTGCGGACAGCAACACCAGTTCCCCTGCGCGGGAAGCGAAGGAGGGCGTGGGGGAAGGGGTTCTGAGCGCCCCACATTTAGAGCTCCTAGTTCTCCTTGGCCATCTGGCCTAGGAATTGCTCTGGAGCCCTCGATGAGTTTGGGATGAACCAAGGATTGGGAAAGGAATTTCCGACAGAAACAGACAGGGTCAGTGGCTGTCCTCCTGCGGACAAGCTGCCTCCAGTGTGTGCTCCTTTGATCGTAAGACAGTCCCGCTAGCTCGTTCCGCCCAGCCCGTGGGGATGTTCTGGAACGCCCGTCCAAGTAGCCTCACACAGAACCCACAGTGCACACGTCCCGGGTCAACGCAGACCGGGGGAGCCGGTGGGACCCCTATTTCGCCATGTTCCCTCAGGGATTGGGTTCAGAGATGAAAGCTGAGCTTTTCGTTCCCGCCCTGTCCTGTCACCAGCATCATACTCCTCCTTCTGCCCGATTCCAGGCCTTACCTCACCCGCACTCTGAGCTGAGGGCAGCAAAGGGTCCCAAGTTCAAGTGGTGAAACTCGGAAAGCGAGGTGAGAAAGAGGAACTTTATAGAGCCGGGGGCGGGGCTCTGCTCTGGGCGGGGCGGGGCGGCTCCGCCTGCGAAGGCGTGACTCGCCTAGACCGGGCCGGCCCCTCCATCCCTGCCGCGTGCCAGGCCAAAGGAGGGTATCCGGCTGGGACAGGAGCTTCGGATTGTAGCCCACAGGGTCAGGGGTTGTCCCCCCTGCGGAAAGCTCTGACTTTCTCCAGTCCCTCCAGTGGAGGGGGCTTGGGACTCTGACACACTCGGAAATCCTCAGTCCAATGGGACAGTCACTCTGGCCCGTTCCAGTGGAGGACAAAGCTCGGGAAGGAAATCTCCGCTAGATACTAGAACCTGCACGGAGACTAGCTGCTAACTAGTAACCGCTCATCTCACCGGAGTGACCACGGCCGGAAGCGGTGGAGGGTCTGGAGTCTAGGGAACTTGGCTCTCACAGCACGTGACAGAAGAGATAGATTGAGAGGTGGGGCGCATCCTCGGCCTGGACAACGGGAAGCCCTGTCTCTTCGCAGTGTTTAGAGAACATCAGGCTCACTAAAAAGAAAATAGAGACGTTCATAAGCCGTGGTCCAAATACAGTGTCTGAAACGCTTACACACTTTGGGTGTATGAAACTGATGAATTGAGATGACTCAGACAACACACAGCCCCCAAAGTTTCAATTATGGCAACATAAAAGAGATGGGGGATCCCTAAGTATTCAGGTAGTTAGTACTTCCGGATGTCATTTCACGTTAAAAATGATAGTTTTAACCTCCGCCTCCTGAGAGGCAGTTACCAGTTACTGGTGAGGTATGAGTGCCCCAAACAGGAGTAAGAGCTAAGTGGACTGACCACGTTGTCAATGAAGTAAACTCCAAATTTAACTCCCTGAGTTTTCACCACTGGCTTTCTCCAGCCAACCTGGGACGTCTGCAATATGTTGTTTACTTGATATTTTTAGGTAAGCAGCCAGATCACCAGTTTCTATATGATTTTAGATCACAGCCACCACAGGTCAGTTTGTAACGTTTGTAAAGCTTTTCATTTCACTTATTTCTCGGTTTTTCTTTTAATCTTCTACCCTGGGTCCTGGACTTTAGAAGAAACAGCTGAGTTCAGCCCCAGCAAAACAGACTCAGTGATGCCCACGGTGATGCTTTTTTCCTAACAGCAACAGGCTTTCTCAGAAATTAACAGGATGCCATGTCTTTATTTCACCCCAGTCAGTTTTCCACTGTCAGAGCCTGGGTAGTAAACAACAGAGTTTCGTTCAAAGAAAACTTTGGTCACACCCGTTTTCCCCTCTTCTTCCTTCACAACCTTGTTCATTCAAAAATATTCTTTGAACACCTTCTACCTGTTGGGAACTGCCCTGGTTGCTGGAGACACATCTCTGGGTGAAGGAGAGAGATCGTTGCTTCAGATAGCACCGTGTTGCCACTGGGGAATTACTTTTCTTCACAGTGTGCACAAATAGGAGAATGCTCCGCGCAAAAACAGCAAACCAGAGATGATATTTTTTGCCCTTCCATACACGTGTGCTCTGTCTCGGCTTAGACGGTTTTAACATTTTCCTCGCCCATCCACATCCTCTGTTTTCAGAAGTTTGAACAACAGTCATTACAAGAAACCTTCTGAGACTTCGCATAGCTATCTCATTTAAAGATGTGATTACTAATCTTCAACGCCATCTTCTGGCTTACTCGTTTGTCGTGTCTAGATCCCCTAAATGTGATAATTTAACGGTGAGGTGGATGCAAACAATAAACTATCTGAACCATTAACACTTCCTCTTTCATTGGCATCTTTTAATTGCACACAGTAGTAGGTTTCTTCCCGACATTTTTATCCACATAGAATACTCAGGTCACCTTCTCCTCCTCTAGTGCCACTTCTTAACCCTCACCCCTCTAGCTTTCCGCTTTGTCCCACATCCTTAAGCGTCGCCTTTTACTTTCATGCCCTTGCCTCAACATGTGAAAGCATGTGAGACACATGTTTGAAAGACTGACTTATTTCACACAACACATTGAGGTCTGGTCCCAACCATTCTTGCAAACAGCATGATTTTGTTTCTCTTTCTGGTTGAATGAAATTTCTTTATGAATCACTGAAGGTTCTTGATGTTCACATTGTCACCGGTGGAGAGAAAGGAGTGACCAAGGTGCTCACTAAGAACTTCTTAAACTATAGTCACAGTTGACAGGAAAAGGCCAGTTTTGAGAGTCAGAGACCCTGTCACCCTCTTTCCTGCTGAGACTTGAGAAAACCAACACATTCCATAGTGAAGTAGTGGACAGTCGTTCTAAAATGTCATAGGAAATTAGTTAATTGAGCACCCATCCCAAAGGCAGAACTCCATGGTCCAGATGGAGATTATTTGGGTTATTTGGCTAAAGAACACTGAACTTGTAACCAGATCTGAATGGGGTAAACTTTTCATTAACATTAACCATAAGGAAACTGAGAAAAGCTGAATAGACATAAATTTGATATTTCAAGAATTGACCTTTTAAAATTAAATATTCACATGTAAGAAAATGGTTTCCAGAGCCCATGAACACACCAAAAGTCGTTATTTGGCCACGGGTTTACCTGGCAGTAGCATGCTTGTCTAGCTCACAATGGGCGCTGGGTTCAACCCCAACAACCCAAAGCAAAGCCGTCACCCCTCCAAGAGGCTCAGACCTTGTTTTGGATACATGTATTTTCTCATGAAGTCACTTCTTAAAATGAGAATAACGATTTGTCTTTAAAAAAAAAACCAGTGAAATTCTGTGCTTGGAAAAAAATTAATGTGACTATTTTTAATCTTTTGTAAAAAAAAAACTAAAAAATGAAACAGGAAAGTTTAAAAACATGTTCTATGGTTTTAATGCTGGTTGCCTCTTATTTAAAAAAAATTTGATACCCTGACTACAAAGGTGTGTGGAGTGTCAGGTATGACCTCTGACCACTCTATGGTAAGTGGCAGGTGTGTGGAGTGTCAGGTATGATCTCTGACCACTCTATGGTAAGTGGCAGGGAATGCTGAGTATGTCCTCTGAGCACTCTATGGTAAGTGGCAGGGAATGCTGGGAATGACCTCTGACCACGCCATGCTAAGTAGCAGGGAGGAAGTGATTAGAGCTCTTCATGGTAGTGAAGGCTTGGATAGTGATCTAACTTTCCCACAGTCAAGAGTGATGGTGACCCCCCCTCTGCAGTGTCCTGACAGTGAAATCATACATATCACAAGTGTTCACCTGCTTGGAACTGTGACTGTTTGTATCCTAAAGCTGCACTTGGGAGGTGAAATAGACATAGTGACATTTATCCTTCAACCATGCCTGCATGGTGTTCAGGGCAGCACATATTCAGTCCAATTGTGCACATGAGGAGAGGGATCCAGAAGGGCTACTGGCCATCTCTGTGACTTGCCCAAGGACTCAGCTTTTGTGAACCAGTTTTTCCCATTTATACATCTGTTTACTGCTCTTGGGGTTAAAGTTAGAGAACGGGGAGATGGCTCAGCGGGTAAGAGTGCTTACTCTATGAGCATAAGGATTCACCCCAAGTTTAGGTCCTTAGCACCCATATAAAAGGCTGGGCATAGCTTTGTGTACATATAACCTCAGAATTGAGAGGATGAGACAGGTGGATCCCAAGAACTGAACTGAATACTTAGTAAAGTGATGCATTTTGGGGCAATAATTCATACAACTGTTTTATGTAGTCATGAATATACCTTCTTAACTGAAATTGCAAAATGCTCTGAGTGTTTCTGTGATTTTGCACAGCTCCAGTATCAAACATCCCCCAGAATATTAGTCATGAAGAAGCAGAAGCTGTTGTGAACACAGCCGATGCCAGCAGTCGATATATGTGGCTATGCCCTAGGCAGAAAATAACCACTTTCAGGCTAATAGGAAATGAGACTTGTCATTTTAATCAATTATGTAATAAGGAGTCACCAACTCTATGACTCTAGGGCAACACTGCCCCTTTCTTCTCTTTCGTCATGTTTATAAACAAGGACTGCTCCCCTTTTGTCCCCTTTTATCAACAGCATTCTAAGAAGTTTTCTTGTAACAGTCTTGTGTGACTTACTATGCTTGCTGCGTAAATAGTGACGTGACTCTGAGCAAGGAGCCACTTGATACTGCCAACTCATGTTCCCAAGCCAGCAAAAGTGCAAATGGTGTGCAATCACTGAGGACAATTTTCTGAAAACTGAAGCAATAGGTTAAAGGCAAATAGCATTGTCTCATCTCTCCCGTTTGTAGCATTGCTTGACTCTGGATTATTCTAAACTGTAGCTGCTATTTTTTTTTTTCAGCAGAACACTGCAAAATACTGTGCATCACTTGTCACACGGGTGCCATTACTTCTGTTGCTGGGGCACTTGGGGTGGTAGAGCATATCTTTCAGGGAACGTGACACTGTGTATGATCAACCTCGGGTTTAGGGGTATGACTTCCTTCTTGTTCATATGGGCTATTCAGGACCAGTCAGTGTGGAACATCATTGACCTCTGGCAAAGAAAAGGGATTCAGCAAGAACCATGCATTAGTTTGTCATGCTGGCAATGAGCAGTATGTGTAGAGGCATGACCCACATTGCCTGTTAGGAGGTGAGAGCCACAGCAAAGGAGGGATTGTCTGGCTGTGGTTGGGTATGGCAGACAGAGGGGAATGACCAGCCCTGGGAGGATTCTACAGAAGAGACAAGGTCCCAGACAGAGCAGGCACATAGGAAACTTGGGGTACTAAGGAAAAGGACCTGAAGCCTGATGAGACTGGATTGAAAGATTCAGGTGCAGAGATTAGGAAATGGTACCCATGAGAATCCACTTCCCAGACTCTCACAGAGGAAGTGTGACTCTGAGTTGGAGGTTGGGGACCTGTGTTAATACTGTCAACTTGATGACATCTAGAACCATCTAAGAGATGAGCCTTTGGGCATGCCTGGGGCATGTATTGTCTATACTAGGCTATTTTTGTTTAATTTGAGGGTATCCAAGATTGATAATCCCCACTTTTAGCCCAGACAAATCTTTCTTTCTGTTGCTTTAGTTGAGTATTTTATCACAGCAACATGGAAAGTAACTACCGCAGGACCCAGTTCTAAACATGTGATCCCTTCTTTTACATGTACCTTTGACACGTAGCCAAAAGGTAATTTTATGCAATGTTTTTGTACAAAAAATGAGGCTTCATTGAATATAGTTTTCCACTTGTAGCATTATGCCCTGAAACTACAGATGCTCAGCCTACATTACCTGTGTTAGAAAGTGCTTGGGATGAACAGGCTGAAGTTGATGAGAGAGAAACAGGGCTGAGAGAGAAACTGAGCGACTGCTGACAGAGATGACTTCCATCCACGCTATGCTGTAGAGCTCTGGAGCTGGTAGAAGGTGGCTGTGTAGTGGAGGAAGGATGCTGAGATCCATGGCTGGCTATTCGTTGTCCCTGGAAGGAGTGGTGAACCGAAAATAGTGTTTTCTTCAGTTGTCACAATATCCATAGAGTACCACCTCACCAAACCTCTCTGTGCCTGGGAGAACAAGGTTATCACTCCCCTGACACAAATCTAGGCATCAAGGAAGAGCGTCCTCCAAGGGCCGCACCTTGATCTGCTTTGTTCCATTTCTGCTTCTGCCTTCCAGTAGCAGCACATCCAGGCATCATCCTCCAGAACTGCGAAGGATGAAAACCTCCTCTTTATAAATCACCTAGTGTTCTTTCTACAAGCAAAAGACAAAGGAAGGATTCCAGCAACCATGTTCTGGTGGGAAAGAAGAAAAGGAAGGCAAACGGGGAGTGTTCCAGGCCTGGTTCATCAAGCACTTCCTCTTGTTCTTTCCCAACTGTTTATTGTTGGCCGGTGCTGTAGCTTGGATGTTTTCAGATTTGATGACCCTCAAAATTCATGTACTAGAAACATGGCCTTCAGTGTCCTGAAGGTGAGTGATGGTGGGCCTTTAAAAGGTATGGTCTAGCAGAAAGTAATTAGGCCATTGTGGGAGGTGCCCTTGGAAGGGGTTGACGCAGCTCTCTGTTAGTGCTCATGATAAGACTGTAATTAAAGAGCAAGAGTGAGCCTACCCTGTTTCTGGCTTTTAGAGTCGCTGTGGTGTCTGCCCTTTTTCCGTGTGTCACTGCTACTGGGACACCAGCTGCCATGAGGTACTCGCCACGCATGGAATTTTGTCTGGATAAATCAAAAGTGATATTGATGCCATAACCTCTAAGTGCTAGGCTAAATAAAGCATATATATGTGTGCATAGATTGGAGGACATTCAAATCACAGCATCAGGCTTGTAAATAAATCTCAGACAAAGTAACTTCTTAGAATATACTTAAATATTCACACACACACACACACACACACACACCCCTCCAATCTCAGGCATTTTAAGGACATCCTGGAAAGTGGGATAGTAGATCACTAGACAAAGCAAGCCTTCATCCATGATGAACCTGAATTGCTGGTCTCCAAGTCCTTTTTGGCCCAAAGGTTCTGCACTCCCTTTATTGCTGTGGGACAATGGTCTTGTACTTTGTAAAGATTTGTCACTTGTATTTTAATAAAATGCTGATTGGCCAGTAGCCAGGCAGGAAGTATAGGTGGGGCAACCAGACAGGAAGTAGAGGTGGGGCAACAAGAGCAGGAGAATTCTGGGAAGAGGAAAGGCTGAGTCTGCAGCCATCACAGAGGAAGCCAGACACAGAGGAAGCAAGATGAGAATGCCTCACTGATGAAAGGTACCAAGACACATGGCTGACACAGACAAGAATTATGGGCTAATATAAGTTATAAGAGTTAATAAGAAGCATGAGTTACTAGGTCAATCAGTTTATGATTAATGTAGACCCCCGTGTGTTTCTTTGGGACTGAAGTGCTGTGGGAGGGAGCAGGACAGAAACCTCAGTCAACACTTTATAGTTCCCCATCTACACTGACAAAGAAGAACTAATCGTATCCAAGTGGGTCCCCTTGGGCCTTTACATCATACGAGCAATGACCCCATGCCTTCAGGTCTTCAGACAATCAGCATGTTGACAATCCCGCACCAGAGGAGCCTCTTAAATGCCCATCTCAGTTTCCAACCAAGTGCAGCTCTCTGTGTCTTCTGAACCTCTGACCTTCAGAGTTCATATCTGAGAGACTGCCCAGTGATCATGTGCAGTGCTGGGGAGCAGGGCTGCTGGTCATTCAAGTTGATTTTCTTGAGATGAATAGGAAGTGAAGGATTTTGCTTGCTGTGTACTGTATCCTTCCTGTCTTCCCCACAGCCTGGCTGTTGATGTATTCCCTGCTTGTTGTGGGTCATTGATCTCTCTTCTGGGAATCCTAGAGTGGTGTGTTTCTAGCATTTCCAGGGGTCATTCTGAGTGTACCATGTTCTATTCTCCGAGCAAGATGACACAGTGATTTTTCTCTCAACTGAGCCAGTGTCCTCACTTCCCCAGGACCAGCCTCATAAGGGTTTCTTCCAGGTAGGTATCGATGTTCCTCAACTTCTACTGGTGCTGTGCCAAACCCATCATAAGCTGAAAAATATCATAAGTCACATGCATTGCTACAGCTAACCTTTCGAACATCCCCACTTCAGAGATCAGCACAGTGCAGAGCTGTCTCCTCTGGCGACAGCACTGTGACTGGGAGTTGAGGCCCCTGCTGCTGCCTAGCTTGGCTAGATAGAATCAACTCTTTGTGGCTAACCCGGGAAAGGATCAGAGTTCAGGATTCAACGGATGATTTCACCAGATGTGCATCATTTCATGGCATTATAAAAACTATTAAGTCAAACTAAGGTAAATCAGAGACCATCCACACTGTGATTCCTTTTGGAAGCAGACCCCATCCTCCCTATGATGCACCATCTAGTCACTTGACCCTGGCTGTTGGTTTCTGCACAGCCATGAGGATAGGAGAGGAGCAGCATGGTGACTTACACAGGGGAGTATCACTATCCTTTTCAGATGGCCTCTGGGAGTGGCAGTTCCCTCTGCAGCCAAAGATAGAGCCCTTCTTTCCCAAGGGCCTCCTGGGCAGCGTCTCCTGCATCCATGAAGGACAGGGCCAGGCATCTCTTCTTTCCTGTCTTCTTTGTGTAGACTTCACCTGCTTGTTTCTCTTCCCTCACCCTCTTCCTTCCTCTCCCCCTCGTTTCTCTCCCCCTTCCTCCCTCTCCTCTCCTTTTTCCTTCTCCCTCCATTCCACCCTCCTCCCTCTCCCTCCTGTTCTCTTCCCCCCTCTCCTCTCCCCCTCCTCTCTTTCCCTTCTCTTTCCCTCCATCTCCCCTCTTTTTTCCTCCCCCTTCCTTCCCCCTCCTCCCTCTCCCTGCTCTTTTCCCTCTTCCCCTCTCCTCCCTCTCCCCTTTCCCCCCTCCCCTGCCTCCCTCCCCTTCTCCTCTACTTCTCTTTTTCAAAATCTTGACATAGTTTATTGATGCAGATTACCCTACAACAAGGGACAGAAAGAGAAACTAAGAAGCAGTTACATTAGAACTTTTGCTGCTTATATCTGATGGTTGTGAGTACACAGAAACAGTTCTCTTGAGCGTCTTTGGTCCTGCTGAGGCAGAGAGACAAAGGAAGTGGTTTCTGATCCAAAGCAATCTTAGTTCTCATGCCATTCAAATAAACTAAAGTTATTTCCCACATTAGGGGATTGACATTTTTCAATTTAAACTTATCTTTTGGGAGATACAAATGAAAACTGTGTGTATCACTAGGGTGCTGTGAGGTGTTTTGATACATGTGTGCCCAGTGTTCTTTTATACATGATGTGATTAGCTGGTGAGTGCTGGCATATAACAGGTGGCTTGTGTGAGAGCATCATACCTCCCTGAGGTTTAGGCAGGAAAATTCCCCCATGTCACACAGCAGCCATGGGCAGAAGGCTCTTCAGAGAGTGCTAAGGAACTATATCATGTGAGAAGCTATGCTTGAGCAGAACTCTGATTGCAGAACTATGCTTCTCCAGACTGGGCAGGTGGAGGAAAATTCTAGAGAGAGGCATCAGAGGCTAACAGACCAGTTTCCCAGCCTGGTTCTTGGGACCACTCTGCCTCTGAATCCTGGAGTCATGCCTCTAGCTGCTCAGGGATTCTTCAGGAAGGCAATTTTAAACACACTGTTGGGGTCCAATTTAGTCCATGTTGTCCTCCTGCGGAACACAAACATTTAAAGTGATCTTCACAACCAACCAATTTTAGCAAGAGAGTCGAAAGGTTTATTTCAATGTCAGCATTAGATGACCCAGAGAAGACATGAACATTTAAACATCTGGACATGTTTTCTCTTCAGTATTCTTAGGCTCTCATTTATGAACGCAGCTGATTTTTCCCATTTCAAATATAGCAGACTGCATAGGCCAGGCAGCCAGGGCTCTCTTCGGACAGGACTGTGGATTTGTGCCTCTGTCTTCTCTGCAGGACCAGTGACAGAAAGTAATGCCTTTGGAAGCTAAATGTTGAATTCACACTTTGAATCTCAAACTTGAGTGAAGGGTTGATGTTTCTTCAACTCTGCTTTTCTCTAATGACTGGCCCCCAAGGCAGTGGGGTATGGCAGTACCCACAGACCTTCCATGGCAGATGGGAAAGAATGTAGTTTTGAATGGGAGTGAGCCCTGCTCCCCAGACCTGCCCTGGCTTTGGATGATCTCACAAGGTGGCTATAGCACACACCCTCAGCTCAGTAGCAGCCTGCAGAAGATGGCTGATTCTTCTAAGAGTCGTGCCGCCCCAGGCTACAGTTTCCTCAGTCAGTTTTTACTATGGCCAGGTGGGGGAGACAAGTGGGGAGCATAGTCCTGTTTTAGAGAGGGATATGTTGACAGCAGGGAGCTCCCCTGGAGTTGCCCAGATGTCCATGGAACCAGCTGGGATTGAGGCCAGCCTCACCACACACTTGAAAGGTGTGCTCTAAACTTTGGCCTGTTCCTGATACCTTTTTGGGGTCACGATCCTGGATAGTTCCCTTTATTCACCTTCATTTGCTCTTCTCCCCAGGATTTGGGAGGCTCCTCTAAGTAGACGTGGTCTGGAGTACGGAGCAGTATGATGTCTCCTCAGGTTTCCTCTTTGACTTGCTTCTCACAGTTCACAATTACCAATGCCTTCACCTTACTTACAGCCCACCTGACCTCCTTCTTAGAGAAAGTAGCACGTGAGGTGTGAGCATCCTGTGTCTCCCCTTTCACCCTCTCCTTAGAGGAGGCTTCAGCCCGTCTGTGGCTTGTTCCCATGATCCAAGAGTGAATAAAAGAACTATGGAGCCCACTAAGTGATGCTTGTTGCGTCTTCTTCGAAGTCACTACAGTCAGGCCAGGTACTCAGCGTGGTTCACATTTTTGATGTTGCTTAGGCATTTCCTCTCGAGTCTTTGGAATTCTAGAAAGACAAAGTGACAATATTAATGGAGCTGTGGGCATGGGCAGAGATCATATTGGGGACATTCAAATTTAGGGACAGTTTGGACAATATACAGTGTTAGGACAGAGTACAAGTGCTGATGGTGCTGTGGGCATGGAGGTCATGCTGAGGACATTTCATCTTTGTTCGGCGACACTACACAAAACATTGTACCAATCTCTAAGCGAGCGTGCCATGTAGATTGTTTATGTGAAATGTGTTGCTTTGTACCAGGCAGCAGCCTCAAGCAGTACCGACAGCACGGATTTGTTAAGAACCAGTCCTGAGATCCCCGTGAGATGGTGTCCCTCCTCGATTTGGAACTTGGGAAAACTTAGTGCTCTTCTCCTCCCTCCACGCCTCCAGATCTCTGGGATTGTTTCCCCCGTGTGCCTTTGGAAGCACCTTTGTGGAAGGGTCTCTTTGCTTAGCCTGTTGGACCAACTCAGACCAACCGAGGTCATGACGCTTTATCCGGGAACATCCTGTTCTAAACCTTGTGCTTTGCCCGTGACTCTTTGCAAAACCATGATCTGCAGGCAGTTTCTTATGAAGAGATACATGGCCTTGGTTACTTGTAGCTCCAGAACATATTGTTCTTATTTGATATCGTCCACTCAGTGTAAAAGAAACCCATTCATACAGAAGAGAAGCCCCCCGAGGGCCAGCTGTGTGTACTCCTACTAGTCTTCTTCAGCACATGCACCCTGCTGGAAAGGGAACAGTCACGGTGCACGGTAGCCCCTGGTAGTGTGATTAGCTGCAGAAACGGGTTCTTTGGAGTGGCATGTGGGCATGCTCAGAGGGGATGAGCTGCACAGAAGAAACTTAACATGTTGGATTTTAATCCTCTTTTATTTGTAACTGTATGAACTTTTAATTTGATTAATTTTTTTAATTGAATGCCTCCTTTATTGAGCAGGTTCATATTCTCTCCTGCTTTTTATCAGGGAATCGGTAATGAATGGATTCTCGTGCGCAAGCGCATTCACCTCTACCATTTATAAACCAGAAATCAACATAAACCAGAAATCAATATTTCCCCCCGCAGAAACTTCCCAGTTCCTTCAGAGGTTTTTCCCTTGGAAAATCAAGCACAACACCCTCAGCATGTGTTTATTTTAGACAGCCACTCACTCTGATGGTATGTACTCAGTGGGTGCTAATGCATAAGCCTAGAGGAGTTTTCAGAACGTAGCAATGACACTCTTTGACATGAGTGCTGTCTGTCTTTTGTGACCAAATGACCACCGTAGCTGCAGCCTCAGGACTCAGATACACTGGGGGCATCTGGCATCAGATGGAACTTGAAAACAACAAGAAGAGCTGTCAGCTGGCTTTTCCATCTGTGCAGTAAGGGAAGACATCCCAATGTGCCACAATATTCCAAAAGGAGCTCGACTTTCCAGGGCATGTGGACCCTCTATGGTAGCAGGCCTTTAAAAGGCAAATAAGCAGGTGCCCCACACTGTTGGATTTGAGTACCAAGTTCAACTTTCATACTTTCTTCCCTTCTCTTCGTTGCCATGAACTATCCTTCCCAAGGGCCAGGGAGCATCTATCTTTGTTGGCCGTGCCCCTGCTTTGCAGAGGCCCCTTGTGTGGGGCTTAGTGTTGTTTCATAGGTCGATGAGATATTCTACCATATTCAGCTGCCTTCTGCAGAGGTAGTGTTTGCAAAAACAGTCCTAAAGTTTCTGGCACTGCTGCTGCGACTCCAAAGCTCCAACCTTTGAGGTCTGCCTCTATAGCATGAGTAAGAAAAACCCAGAGAGCAATCTCCTCCCATTTTATATTCCTCTCTAGTGCTGGGATTAAAGGTGTGCACCACTTCCACCTGGTTTCTATGGCAAACTAGTGTGGCTAATGGGATTAAAGGTGTGCGTCACAACTGCCTGGTCTGTAAGACTGACCAGGGTGTCTGTTTTACTCTCTGATCTTCAGGTAAGCTTTATTTATTGAAATACAAATGAAATCTCCTTATGTGCCTCTCCCTGTTATGGCACTCTTAGTCCTGGAGCTCAAGCTAGATTGGCCACCTGCATGGAACACAATGATGTTCTCCTAAGGTTCTGTTGATTTGTCTCAGCTCTTTAACTCCTGGGAGGCCCAAGATGAGGCAGTGAGGGATGGCCGAAAGAGTTTGCTGAGGGTGACTCAGCTTGGTACTGGGTTCATATCACTCATCTCCAAAAGTATTGTTATCTAGGAAAGTACCAAGTAGTAGAGGAGTGGAGATGATTGAGAGAACCAAAGAAAACATCAGCAAGAAGACTTCTCTTCTGAACCTTGGAGTCACAGGATTTCAATACAATACGAAGGAAAAGAACATTCTCGGTTGAGGCTAGCGTAGTTGGAAATCTTAAAGTGTGATGGGGGATGTTAGTGGAAGAGCAAACAGTCTGAGGGAGGCATGGGGACTGAGGAACTGGAAAGGGAAGGCCGTGGAGAAACTCTAGACTTTTAAGGCCCTTGTCCTGGACAGGACATTAGTTCTTCATCATCACAGGGATAGGATGCACTCAGGGACCAGCCCAAACTCTGGGGTTCAGCCAGTAGACCTTGGGATCTACATTTCTGTTAGACAGTAAGGGGATAGGAGTGTGGGAAGGTCGAGTCAGGTGGTCTAAGGGCCACACACTTCTGACAACACCGTTGGAAGAGGAGCGGCAAGTAGTTATGCGTGTCACAGTTCAACTGGAATTCTAGGAAGGCATATTTGTAAGACTAGCCTGATTAGAGGTGTAAACTATGGAAAGATAGGACATGCTGAAGGAGGACAAGCCTGGGGTTCAGAGGGCAAAAGTGAGGGGGAGGTGGGCATTAAGGATCTTGATCTCTGGGGACTGTGGTGTCATTACCAGGGGGAAGGAAACAAAGACAAGAGTGATATTTAGAATAAGTGGGAAAGTTAATATTGATTGACAGCTTTATGAGATGGAGTAAGAATTGCTATGAAAACAGTCTCTGAAGAAGTTTCTAGATGGGGTTAATTGAGGTGTGAAGACTCACACTGGCTGTGAAAGGCATCCTACTGTGGACTGGAGTCCTGAGCCAAACAAAGAGAAGTAAGGGAACCCAGCCTTAGCACCCACACCACCCTGTCCCCTGGCTACTGATATATGTGATGTGACCAACTGCCTCAAGTTCTTGCCACCATGACTTCCCAGAATACCCTGAAACTGTGAGCCTGGACACACACACATGTTAGGATGCATTTGCACACACAGAGGCACATGTGGATGGTGAAGTATCTTGAACATAGTGGATATTGTGGTGAGCAGCTGGCTTCTCTATTTTCCTGCCTCTAACTGGTTAGGTAGGGGCCAGGGGGAGGTCAGGAGGAACTAGGTTCCGTATGACCATGGACACTGATTGCTTCCCTCCTTTCAGGTCTATTCATGATGGCTTTGGAGTCACTCGGGGTGGGAACAGTGAAGGTCACTTCCTTTTGAAGCCTGTAGCAGGCTCCTGTGCATAGGAAGGAAATGCTGCCTGTCTGGAAGGCACAAGCACAACAGCCTGAAGAAAGGGAAACTGATCCTCATTGGGTGAGCAAGGCATGGGACAGTCTGAGGAAACTTTCTAGGAAGGGACTGACTTGAACATTATTGCCCTGAGTTGGCTTTGAGACTTTGAGCTCTGGAAAGGAATCCTGGACTCGGTTCTCAGCCTGGGGCCTGGTTCCATCACCAAGAAAGGTCTTGGGAGGCAGGAGGATAACCTCTTTGGATCTTGGGTCAGCCTTGGGCATCAACCTGCACAACGATCAACCTGATAGCTGGTCTGAGGCTATGGGACTTTCTTCACTGAGCCTCAGCAATGTCTTGTATAACTGAACATTATAATTCCACGCTAGAGAGTACAATGGGGTGAGGGGCCAGGCTAAGCTCTCGAATGTCTGGGGAGTGAGGGCAGCCTCTGTTAGTCACACGCCTCATTGAGAAATGCACCATAGAAAAATAAAGAAAAACACATCTACCCTCCTTAGCAATCCCTTCCTTGGAATACTGCCTGCCCCCTGCCTTCCTTCAGGCCTATACGCAAAGGCCACTTCCTAGGGAGTCTTTAGGGGTTTCCAGCACCCACACTGATTTATCCATAAAGACTTGGCTGCTAGTCACATTCTGTCTCAGTCACTCTAAGTGTGCTCTCTGCAATCACTTTCTCTGACCAGTACACAGGGATCTTCGATGGTCTTGTTCTCTGGCGCCATCTCCACTTTCCAGTGACTGGTCCTTGAACAAGTGACTGGTCCTTGAAAAGAGACAGCAAATTCCCATGCGTTAATGAGAGCAGATAACAACCACGTGGCTAAAATGGGTGTTTTTCTTCCAGTGTCTTCAAAGACACTCATCTCAACACTGACTGAGGTGACGCTAAGAGACACTTTAAATACTGAATCATGGGGGAACAACTAAATATGCATTGGTACATCTGCACAGTTGGAAACTTATACTTATGAAAATTTTCGTTAATTTTGGGGAAAAGCTTATGATTCGAGGTTAAGGGAAGATAGCAGATGCAAAATTGCATGCATGATGTGATCTTAACTCTGAGAAAAAGATACGGCAGTTAGGGAAATCCCCAACATGTTACCAACATGGTTAGGGGTCACACAGTATTCATATAATTTTTTTTTTGTTTTTTACTCCTTTTTCCCTCTGAGTTTAACACTCTTTGAGGATAAACATACAATGTTATTAAACCTATAAAGATATTTCTTAAGATCAGAAAATTACTTCTCAGCAAGCTTAACTAATCATGTTGGTTTCCAGCAAGCCCAAGGGCAGCCTCTCCCCTTTGCTTTAACAGTGCCCTCCTCTATGACGGCCCCTGTTTCTCTTCCTTTTTGTTGGATAGTTGGATAGTTCCCCTGAAGCATGTCTTTGATGCCAGTTACTTCTATTTTCACATGAATGTCCTTTTCTGGATTACTTAAAACCTGGCTTGGGCTGAACCTGTTGTCCTTCTCTGTGCTAGTTAGGTGTTAGGGGAAACACAGACACAGCAGAGTGTGGTTCCTGTCCGGAGCGCACTGGCAGATGGCTGGCTCTTCCTTTCTGCTCTTTACCTTGGAGGAACTGCATTTACCAAAACTGCCAGTGACATTCTTCTGGCAAAATCCCAGTGGCCTCATCCCCTTTTCTAAGCCTTTCGGCCTCTCAGCATTTCTGCCAAGGCGGTCAGTCCCCTCATGACATCTCTCCACTGTGGTCACTGGGGGTGTTTAAACCCTCAGTCAGTGCTCACGTCAAGCGCCAAGCATCCCTTCCTCCTTCTCAGGCCTCTAGGCCTCACCACATAGTCCCGTTGGCCCGGTGAGCTGAGTCAGTATCTGAAGGATTGCCATTTCCACCCTGAAGGATTGCTACCTCCCCCATACTGTCTTCACTCATGTCTGTTGACTTACGCTGCTCATCACTGCCACACAGAACCTCACTTCTGCCTCTCACCTCCTGGAGAGCCAGTGCTCTCTGCAGAACAGAAGGCAGGGTGAGAGGCTTCCTTTTTCGGATGGTGCTTTCTAACCCACTCACCTTTAAGGGTCACCTGAAGTTAATATTTATAGGATGTGTAGTATCTACGGGGACTCTGAAAAAGATTTGCTAGCCAAACTGGGTTTTTCCTTTAAAAATTTATTGCACAAAATAATGGATTCCATTATAGATTACACACACACACACACACACACACACACACACACACACACACACACACATATAATTTTACCTTGTCCAGTCCACTACCCTCTTCCCATTCCCCCCTCCCCTTTCTTCCCAGTGGTTTTCCCTTCAAATAGCTCTTCTGTTTTCATGTAATCATACTTAGGTTTGCTTGTGTGTGTATTCTGCATATGGTTTACAAACACATAATTATTTGTCTTTCTTCCTTCTCCCAATTTCCCTCTTTTGCTCGCTCCCTTTAGACTTTTGCCATCTTCTCACAGTATCCCTTTTACTTCCAGCCATATACAGCTATTACTATTTCCTAGACTGAGCATAGGAGAGAAAATTAGGCTATTTGTCTTTCTGAGTCTGACTTTGTTTGTTTAGCATGGTATTCTATAGCTCCACTCAGTCTCCTTTCTGGATGAATAAAATTTACACACACACACACACACACACACGACATCTCTATCCACTCATCTGTCTGTGGATGTTTAGGCTGGCCCTACGGCAGCTGCTGTGGACAGTGCTGTGGTATATATTGATGTGCTGCCCCGGAGTCCTTCAGGTGTGTTCCTGGGGGCGATAGCAAAGTCACATGGTAGTTCTGTTTTAAGAACTTTTTTTCCTTTAACAAACTTCTGTACTGATTTTTCATACTGACTGGACCCATTTGTGTTTCCACTGGCAGTGGAAACGGCTTCCTTTCCCTACATCTTCCCCAGCATTTGTTGCTTGCTATTCTTTTCTTAATGGTGATAATTGGCTCTCTGACTGAGTTGAGACTCTCGGTGTAGTTTTAATTTGTATAAAATATATACTTTTGTCGTATGGAATTGAAAACCAATACAATATGCTGTTTATTTTGTTCTGATTTCCCTCTCTTTCTCCCTCTCTCCCTTCCCTCCTTGTCTTCCCTCCCTCTCTATCCTTTCCTCCTTTCTCTCAATTTGAACTGACAAATAAAAAAATATACTTTTTTTTTTTTTGGTTTTTCAAGACAGGATTTCATTGTGTAGCCCTGGCTGTCCTGGAACTTGTTTTGTAGACCAGACCAGCCTTGAACTCACAGGGATCCACCTGCATCTGCCTCCTGAGTTCTGGGATTAAAGGCATGTACCAGCACTGTCCCACAAAATAGTACATACTTTTTGTTTAGCTAACTTTCCATCTCTGTGCCAAAACATGATATACTTAACTTTAAAGGACCAAAAAAAAATCGTTTTGGATCATGAGTCAGTTTGCAGCTCGTGATCCTGTTTCTTTGGTTCTGAGACAGCAAAGCAAGTCACGCTAGAGGTGTGTAGAGAGAAGGCTGAGCCACCATGCTGGGAGGCCCAGAGACACAAGGACTTCTGTGTCAGTCGCCCTTTGAAGTGGTAACTGCAAGTGGCCCAACTTCCCTCCACTAGACCCCACCTGCCAAGGTCCTGCTGTCTTTCAATAGCTGGTGACCAGGCCTCCACACATGGGCTTTGGGGGACATTCCAAACCACAGCATTTGTGGTGCACATAAGATTGTCTGGTGTGTGCATGTACTGTGAAATTGCCGTTAACCTGGCAGATCTGCATTTCCTCACTTATTTACTCATTTAGCAAGAACACTTAATTACGCTTCAGCAATCTTCAAGTATGTAATTCACTGTCTTTAACTGTAGTCATCTGGTAGGTCCCATGAGTTTAACTCTTCTTTGCTGACTGACATTTTGTGTCCTCCCCAACTCCTCCCTACCCAGGGCCCCAACCTCTGGCCACCGTTCTTCGACTCTTTGCTTCTGAGTTGAAAGTCTTTAGATTCTGCATCTGATGAGAGTCTGTGGTGTTAGCCCATGCCTGTCTATTTCACAACATGATGTCTTCCACATTTGCCCCTGCTATTGCAAACAGCAGGGCTTTATTCTCCTATGGGACCGCCCTGTAATACTTGTTTTGTATATTATTAACCGTATCTATCATACTGTGCAATAGGATACAGTAATCCCTTTCTTTTGTCTAACTGAAATTCTGTATCTGTTGGCCTACATTTCCTTCTTCCCTGAATCTTTATTTCTACCATCTTCTAAGAGTGTGGAATTTACCTTTCTATCCCTGGGCATTTGTTTGAACATGATGTCACCAGACTTCTCCGTGTCATCTCTAATTGGCAGACTTCTTTCCCCTTGAGGGCTATATATTATTCTCTCATGTACGTTCAATGTTTTCTTCATCCAATCCTCTATTGGTGGATGCATAATTTCATTTGATATCTTGGCTATTGTGAGTGCGGAAGCAAACACAGGAGCTCAGCTAGCTCTTCACTGTGCTCATTTAATTTTTGGATATATATTAAGTAACAGAATTGTTGACTTTTACATACTTCTTTTCTTCAGGCATTTCTACCCTATTTCCCATAGTGGTTGTGCTAACAACTTTCCAACAGCAGTGGGTCAGGGGATTTTTTCTTCCTGTGGGTATTATTTTTTTTTAATTTCTCTGTTTATATGTCATGCATGTGAGTGTTTGCTTACATGTATTATGTGAACATGTGCATGCCAGGTTGCCTACAGAGGCCAGAAGAGGGTGTCAGCTCTTCTGGAGCTGTAGTTACAGGTGGATGTGGGCTGTAAGGTGGATGCTGGGACCTAACTGCAGGTTTTCTATGGGAGCAGATGGTGCTCCTGCCGCTGAGCTATCACTCCAGCCCCAGGCAGTCTTTGAAACCCTTGATCTGTGTATTTCTCTTGCTATACCTAATTTCCCCCGGAACTTTCAGGAGCGAAGATCATACTTTTTTCTTTCTTTCCTTCCTTCCTTTCCTTTTTACTTTTTTTTTTTTTTGCAGACTTAAAATAGTATCATGCATAAAGAAAAAAGTTGAAAGTTTCGGACTGTTTTAAAAATAAGGCTAGTTTTTAAAATTCTGCTTTATTTGGTTCTTAAGTAGCATACAAACGGGTTTCACTATAACCTCTCCGTGCATGTCTATCTGCATACTCCCCCATGTCATTCACTCGCCATTACCTCTTTTGCTCCCCACACCTCAATCCACCAGTTACCTACCCCCCGACTGCATGTGAAATCTAGATTCTACATATGAAAGAAAATATGCAATATTCGATATTTGTCTTCCTGAGTCTTTTATTCTGCTTAAGAGATGATTTCTAGTTTTGTTCATTTTCCTACAAATAATATTGTTGAGCTTTTGTTTATGGCCGAATAAAGCCCCATTGTTTACTGTTGACAAGCTTCAAGGTTGGTTCCATACCTTGGTTCTTGTGAAAAATGCAGCAAAACACATGGATGTGAAGTGCTTTTGTGGTCTGATGACTTAGAATCCTGCAGGTGTAAACCAGGGGTAGAATAGCTAGATTATACAATGGCTACACTTTCTTTTTCAGAATTGCATACTCATTTCTATAGCTCCACTTCCAGTTAACATGTTTCCCAGCGGTGTATAAAGGTCTCTCTCTCCTCATAGACTCAGCACTATTCAAGGGTGTTTTCTTGATGACAGCTATTCAATGGGGTGAGATAAACCCAGGAAAGTTTGGGTTGAGTTTTCAAGAGGGCTAACACTGTGGTTCACTGAAGATGCATTTTGAAGTCTTTGGCACTGTTTGAGAACCCGCCTTTAATTCATTACTCACTCATCAAATGATAATTTGTTTGCTTTTTAATTTTTTCCCCTTTGGGGTTTGTTGTTTTGAGTTCCTTATAGATTCTAGATACTAATCTGTGTTAGATGCTGGCGGAGATGTCACGTTGCCCTGTGGTTGCCTCTTCACTCTGCTGATTGTTTTCTTTGCTGTGAGGGACCCTTTAATTCAAGCCCATTTGTCATCCTTGGATGCATTTCCTGTGCAATTAGGGTCCTTTTTGGAAAAATTCGTGCCTGTGCCTCTGTCTAGAGTGTTTCCCTCTAAAAGTTTTTCAGGTCTACATTGAGATCTTTGATCCAATTTTAATTGTTTATTATATCAGTTATGATTATTATTGTTATTATTATTAATATTGGTATAGAAAGACAGCAGATCTAGTTTAACTTTTTTATTTTTATTTTTTGGTTTCTCAAGACAGTTTTCTCTATGTAACCCTCGTTGTTCTGGAACTAGCTCTGTAGACCAGGCTGACTTCAAACTCACAGAGATCCGCCTGCCTCTGCCTCCCAAGTGCTGGGATTAAAGGTGTGCACCAACCACCGCCTGACTTAGTTTCATTCTTAGTTTCATTCACATGGCTCATTCATTTTCTTTAGCACAGTTTGTTGAAGAGGCTGTTTTTTCTCTAGTATGTGTTTTTAGCACTTTTTTGAAGATCAAGTGGCTGTGGCTGTGTGCATGGACAAGGCTAGTTTTAATGTGTTATTTTGCTTTTATTATCATACAGTAGCTACATCCAGGTGCCTTCCCTTTTTCTGCTTTACTCATGACACCAACCCAGGGCTATAGGTGATGTTTAGCTTCTGCCAGGGCTTCTGAGAATCCCAAACTTTGTTATTTTGGTGATTTTAATTTAATTTGTATGTGTGTGACAAGGTCTTGATATGTAGCCCAGGCTGGCCCCATTGAACTCATGGTGATCTTTCTGCCTCGGCCTCCTGAGTGCATGGCTCTCATTTTGGTTTTGAGGGAAGCAGAGCAGTAGTTTTTTTTTTTTTTGTAACGGCTGGTCCCTCTGTTGGTTTTGGGTCCACCCTTGTCGTTCCTGCCGCACCACTTTTGATACCACTAGTCAGCAATTTCGCATAATGTCTCTCTATTGCCTGGTGTTTGTTCTGGTTTCATTGCGGTCAGTGCACTTTTGACAAAAATCCCACAGAAGCGAGCTGTGTACTCAGTGCATCACAGCGATGGACGTGTGACAGTAACGGGGTTTGTTAGTGTCACTGTTCCCCAGAAGAGTCCAATTAGGGTTCTAACTGAAGGGTTTCCCCACTGATTAGTGATCGGGTTTTTCTCTCTCTCAGGAGAGATAAGTCCAGACTATGCAAATGCAGTCTCTCCCGCGTGCTGTGCCCAGTGATTCAGTGACTCTGGGTGACCAGCCTGCCTAGAGTTATTACTGTCACTGTCATGGCGATTCTGTACCTTTCTCGTTTGTATTTCCACATCTGCTCACCTGAATTCTTCTACAAGCAGGGATGCTTCATCCTTCTACTTATTTATTTACTCATTCAGTTCCATGCCAATTTGGACTCATGGGCACTTATTTATGTCACGCTGTGGGTTAGACGATAGTGTTCTAATCATTTGTTGTTCAAACTACAGCAGTTTGGCCCTGGCTGGCTCTGCAGCCTTTTGACATGTCCGTTTCTTTTCCAAGCACTTCCTTATTCCCCGGCTGCACAAACACCTCAGGCTCATTGCAAAGTCTCTCCCTTTCCTCCCCTGACATCCTATGTTGGAGCTTTTTCAACACCATCACTGATTTCTGTCATCGCCTTCTGAATGAAACGCTGACCACCAACAGTGGGACCAAGCCACAATCCACACCTCCTAAAGCAGCTCCCGCACATCCCAGCAGCTCACAAAGAAGATGGAAGATCAACCACTCCCATCTCCTTTAGTGGCTTTTGATCACTCAGCAAGAAGTTCTGGAGAATGGCCAGAGAAAGAACCCTGAAGCAATTCCAGCTTCTGCCAGCCTGTGGAGCCTGGAACTAGGAATCAAACCTCTGTCCTCATTTTTCTAAAAGTAGTTCTTAAGGAAACAGGATCCAGGACAGTGCAAGCCACTCACACAGCCGAGTGCAGCGCAGGCAGCCAGAAGACAGGACATCTCAGCAGTGGCATTAGTGGACACAAATGTGTTAGAAGTTGTCAGAGTGCACAAATAACTGAGAGCCAGATAGGGAAGTGCTCAGCAGGCTGTGGACAATAAATGCTGAAGCGGGCTGACTGCGTGCTAGCGTGCAGATCACTCTAAAGCTAAGTCCCTGAAAACAGGATACCGTGTTTGGCGAAATGCTCTAACCAGGTGAGTGAGCTTCTCTCAGACTGGCCTGAACACTTCTCTCCGATTGCTGTTACTGCATTGCTAACACTAGGAGACATTCTGCTGAGTCACAACAATTCCTGAAGTGTGGCATAGTAAAGTGCCAGTAATTTAGGTTTTACAAGAATGGTCAGGTTTCAGGATCTTATAAAATCATCCAGCGCTCCGAGTCACTCTGTAGCACAAGAACTTGGGAGCCCATGGAGACTCGGGGTTACCTTTGGAAGCGTGTGGGAAATAAGGGAGTTACCTTTGGAAGCGTGTGGGAAATCAGGGGGTTACCTATGGAACCTTGTGGGAAATCATGCTTTGAAGGCGCAGCCTGCTCGGGTGTCTCCACTCCTCATCTGTGTTACATGATCCTAACGCAACTCTGCCACACTCCTCTAGTAAGTCAAGAATCCATAAGACAGAAGAAGCCCCCACCCTCTGTCCAAACAGGCTTTGCACTTTATCTTATGAATGCTAGGCAAGTGCTCTACCACTGAGCCATACCCCAGCCCATTTGTTTCTCCATAGCAACATGATCTTGAGGAACTTCTACGCCACCAGCCCAGACCCAGTGAGGTGGCATCATTTGTGCTTGGCCTGGTTCTGGCCAATGGGAGCTCCCGCTGGCCGGTTTTTAACTTTCAGTGACCACACTGTCCCTGATAGTTGAACAGACTTCGGGGCAGGGATTCCTCAAGCTTGACCTAAGGGGACTGATGTGGGAAAGGCCCACAGGGGTGCAAGAGTGACGTGTGGAGTAGAGAGAGACAAGTTGCCAGGAGGAGAGGGTGCCACCTTTGAGGAACTGAAAGGGCTACAGGCTGTGCCTGTGGGCAAGCGTTGAGGAGGTGGGGCTCAGTGGGTCCTGCTGCAAGAGGCTGGGGCAAGGGAAGGCACTCAGAGGCCTTCCGGGGGAACGGAAGCCTCTGTGGGCTTTGGAACGGGCTGGTTTAGGATGTAAAGGTGATAACACCTAGCGATGGTGTATCTGCTGCCATGGAGAAGGTGCTGATAGAGGAATGCTGCTGTTTGTCACCGTCACTGCTCCAGCTGCTGCTGTCCCTGCCATTGCCACCACTGTCACCTTCTGTTGCCACTGCTACTGCCACTGTCTAATACTATTCTCTCCTGCTACTATTCCCACCATCACTGGCATTCCTGAGGCGCCCTGCTGGTATTATCTTCCTGTTCCACTGTGGCTGCTTCTTCTACGGCTGCTGCTGTGGCATCTGTCTTCTGACGCAATGGCCACTGCCCACCACCTTCTGTCCTCTGCACTAATCTCTACTCAAGAAACTAAGAGAAAAGTCCTATATCTGTGATCCTCCTTCGTGTCTGAAGACTGGATCCTAGACATCCCTTAACCCCGCTGATAATTTACAGGGAAAGTAAGGGGAGCTTGTCTCCTGGCCTTAGGAAGCTCCACTTTGAGGCCTAGAGTGACTAGAAGCAGCGACTCCCTATAAGCCTTTGTTATCTTAGCACATCAGCCTGGGCCTCGCGGAAAGCTGGCTTCAGCCCTAAGCCTTCACTTCCTCAGCAAGCAGGTACCAAGTATCTGTGCCATGCCAGGTACTATCTAGCGCCAGCCCCTCAGAGCTTGCATCTGAGTGAGCAGAAGTGTCTCATTGTCTGCACATCTGTTTACTCCTGTTGTAATGCTAAGTATTAAAATGTAAACCGAAGTAATCCTTAGCCTAGACAGAGACAGTGGCCTCACACGGGCACCTGTGAGGTGCCAAGTGTCCCAAGAGAAGGTTCTATAGGAACATGACCTCTAAAGGCCTGCAGGTGGTCGTGGAGTCTTCCCCAGGGACAAAAATGGCTCACTCTAAGTATCCTCCTTCAGTGGGGTTGTGGGGTCCAGTTTTAAGTAGATGACCCAAAAAAATGAACTATTCAAACCAAGGGAAATCAGAGCTTACGTTTGAAATGTTCAAAATGGCTGTTTGATAGTGTCTGTCTCACAGGATGAGGTGGGAGCTTAACTCAACACACACACACACACACACACACACACATACACACACGTGCACGCATGCACGCACACACACACACGCGCAGAGACACACACACGCGCACACTCACTGCTGTCTGTAGAGGTTCAGAGTACATGGACTTAGGAAAGCCCCACACTCACTGAATGAATGATTTATTCAATAGCATTTACAGGAGGTTGGTGTTGAGAAGACCCCATCTCTAACTTCCAATACTGCGTCCTCTCCACCCCCCACCCCTGTGGTAATGTACCATATGAGAAGAGTCTCATTGCTTCTACACAGAGGAAGATCTGTGGGTGGGGCAACAAAGAATGTGTCTGGGATATGAGAGGGTTCTCAAAGGCTCAGTCCTAGGGAAGAGGGAGCCTGTAGGCTTTTTATGAGACAGATTGCCAGACCAAGGGTGAACTCAAGAGTTAGCTGGGGGGATCTAAGTGGGCAAGGCGTTCTGAAGGGATAGCAGGAGTTCAACATGGAGATGAGGGCTTATCAGGATGGGCTCCAGGCACTGCTACATCATGCCACAATGCAGCCTGTTGTCCTGTCCTAAGCAGCCTGTGTCAAGGAACTGAAAGGCTAGAACAAGCACCAGCCAACTCATTTAGATAATTACCTGCAGTTCAGTGACTTTGGGGTCTGGAACTGAATCTCACAGGGACCACACAGTGTGCACTCTTAAGCCAGGCCTCACGAAGGGGCAGTGACACAAGGTCTCATTCCTGCTTTAGTCTACCCAGGCCTTGCTCCTGCCTCCCAAGAGAGCACCATTCAAATGACTTTGATCTACACCCCCGACCTATTTCCAACCTTTATATGTGTACTTATAAATCTTTTGCTTGTTTGGAAGTTCATGGACATTTTCTGGGCTTGGTGGTACATGTCTATAATCCCAGACCTCAGGGGCCATGGTGGGGAGATCCTGATCTTGAAGCCAGCCTTGGCTATATAGTGAGTCTTATCTCAAAGCGCAACACAAAAAAGCCAAACACGAACAAAATAGTAAAGGTTATAGAGAATATATTTTAAATTTGCAGTAATCATACTTACATATATATACATTTACTTTTACAAAAAGAGCAGACACGACAAGCCATTGTCAATGATTAAAGCAGGACCCTGACTATTTGTAATAGGTACACTTTATAGATTTTTTTAAACGTATGCAAACATTAAAAACTTTAATTAAATTTCATTTTATATGTAAAGTTATCTATTACCCAGAAAGATTATTCAAAGAAGTTTAAAACAAATTAATATACCAACAGTGTGTAATATAAAAATATCCCTTTTTGAAGAGGCTGTTGATTATTCACACTGTGAACTAATTTTTACTGCCATTAAATTATCCTCAGGGAAGCATTTCAAATATATTTTGATTAATAGTTACTCCTAAATGAAAAATGTAAAAATTTATCGATGTTGATTGAAATCTCTGTTACTCACTTATTTACTTATTGCCCTATTAGCAATTCTTAACGAGAGACTGACTCTCATATAACATAACATTATTATAAATTAATGTTAAGTTATAGCTGCTTCTATTCTCCAATTAGTGACCTCATTTCATTTATCCTGTTTGTCATTTCAGTATTTGATCTGCATGAATAGACATTTTTGCTTAAGGAGGATCTTCTTTGCTTATTTGCAAATGATGCTCTTCTGTAATTACTCCTATCTTTCTGAAAATGACAGTTAGGGATTGACCTACCATCTTAAAAAAATTGCATTACATATTTACATATCACATTCTTCACAAGATAAGTCTCTTATATTTACGTTACATAAAATATTATGTCATTATTGTAAAATGTAGAGTCCAGTAACACTATAAACTGAAAAAAATACCTCTTTAGATGAACTTATATGAAATTTTCCATCCTAAGACTTCTCACTGAAATTTGTACTATGAAACATCAAAAGATATATTTCTACATGAAATCATAGTTGGGAGGAAAGCTCAAGAACATCTCAAATCATGAGTTAATTTTTGAAGTTTACAATGTCAACTTTTAAATACATAAGCTCTCACAGACCATGGTAAACTAGAATATTTACACATAGCACCTTACTGCAGCTATCAGACTGAGTGATGAAAGCTGGTGTTTATTCTATCTGATTAGAAACAATAGGAGAAAATCCATTTCTAGAGGACAGGCTATCTGTATTTACTCACAGACATTTATATTTCTACATAGTACTAAAGAGTCTAAGTCAGAATCTCAGTTTGATGAGCAAGTTTTGACATACAGTAAGACTTAAAAATACCCAGATTTTATATTTCCTTTCGAAAAAAAGAAAAAAAAAAGCAAGTAAAGGGGCTGGATGGCTCCGTGGTTCAGAGTACTGGCTGTTCTTGTGGAGGGCATGGTAGATATGGCTTTTCCTTCCCAACACATACACAGTGGCTCAAAACTGTCTGTAACTCTAATCTCAGGGAATCTGATTCCTTCTCCTGGCCTCTAAGGGAACCAGGCACACACATGATGTGCACATACCCATGCAGGTAAAACAGTACGCAATTCAAAACAAAACAGTAAAGCCTGAGAATCCAGGTGGCAGACAACTTGGACCCCACCAGCTGCTCCATTTACCTTCTAGAGGCAAAACAGCATACAGACCTCCTCGGCCACTCCTCCGGGGTTTCCTGGCACCCCTCACAGGGGCAGGTGACCCACAAATGCCTGGGCAGCTTCTGCATGAAGGCAGAAGTCCTTGTTCTGTCGCTTTTGACCAAGTGACTCTGAAGCGAGTTTCCCATTGCTTAGAGAGCAGAAATATCTGGAGAACCAGACTGGATGATTCAAGGTCTAAAATCCTCAGCCTGCAGTTGGCTGGAAGCAGCAAGAATTGTGAAGAGCCTTCCTCCACAGTCGTGTCCTCCTTCTGATGAGATGAGAAGGGGACCAATCTCTTTCCCTTTCCAGAGATGCGGGAAAACATCTCCCAGGACAAGGGCAAAAGTTCAAAACCTGCCTTTTGAATGCTGTCTACCATGGTAACTCCAGTTAATTAGCATACATGACACCTCACCTGTGTACTATTTTTAAGTCTACAGTACATTGGCTATAGTCACACGGTATCCGATCAATCTCTTGAACTCCGTGCTGTGCACATATTTCAAACACAATATTTTGATCAAATTAAAAACAAACAAATTAAATCATAGGTTAAAGTGTGCTGTGTGCTTCAGAGGGAGAGAGAGTTTATAAACAGGACAGTGTGCTTGACAGTGAGGACTGCCAAGTCTCTCACTTGGCAGTTTAGGAAGCAGCTTCAGCCAAGGGCTGGAGACAGATGGGAGTTTGCCAATTTTGAATGACGCTTCCCCCCTGCCCCCACTTGTACTATAGGTCAGTGTAGGCCTCTTCCAAGGCTGGGAAAAACATTGCCTGCGTGCTAGAGTTGCACTTAAAAATAATAGTAACCCAAACCCTCTTTTCTACAAAATAAAATGTCTTCAGAGAAGAAAGGTACCCTGGAAGGAAAGGTTAAAAAGCGGAATATATGACTGGCTTCATCTAGGAGTTTAGGTGAGGTCAGGGGACAGGTACCTGGCTTTGGGGGGAGGGTTTAAAGTGATGTCTTTCTATAGGCTGAGGTGGGTTCCTGCTCAGAGATCCATTTAGTCTCCATCGGCGGCAAAGGCTTCGGAGGAGACAGGCTGTCCCCACCAGTTGCAGAGGGACAGAGCTCTTGAGGGAAAGAGCAAATGCAGACAACCGGGACTCCTTCCTGGGGCTCTCAGAGATTCACCCTCCCACCAGTCCAGAGGTAGTAGAAGAGAGGTACTGAGGAGTCTTGGGCCGGCCCCGCCCACCAACGCCTGTGGCTTGTCCTCACAAATCTAAGCGCAGATTCCTAGAAAAAGTATAGAAGGACGGAGGGAAGAGAGGGCTAATTTGCATTTCTTTTTTTTTTCAATGGGAGGACAGAATGGGAGTGAGCGCAAGAACGGGGTGGGGAGGGAGGGCACAGTCCTGCTTGTCTCTGTTGTCCACACTAATCACTGTCTCATCCTGTCCTGGGTTTCTGGAGTTAAGTGTGCCCCTCCTGTGACTCAGTGGTATTTCTGGGAAATTACCTGAAGGAGAAAACACTATTTTCCCAAGTATTCCCAAGAAGGGAACAGGAAGTGCCCACTATAACAACAGCCCGCCTGGACTCTTACTTCCTGTGTCTTGATTCATCTCTTCTCTCTGCCCACTTGCATGTAAGTACCTAGGACAGGGACCAGCTTGTCCATCCATAAGATGAAGAACATGACACACTACAGTCAACGCTTGCTGGAAGAATCCGAGATGTTAGAAAAATGGCTCTAACCTCAAAGAATACATATTGAACAGATACTAGTGGTGAATCCACACGGCCATTATAATGACAAAGAATTAGACATGCTGACACAGAATGCCTGCGTGCACTGGTGAGTGAGAACAGCTTGCAATAGGACAGTGGCCAGCGGTAGTATCATCTATGTACACTTGTCCCTCTGTATCCACCTGTCTAAGCACTGCCTGTCGAGCTGCTGGGGGAAGGCTGACAAGATCCTGAGGCTGCTTCTCTCTCAGGGAGGATGGAGGCAGTGCTTGCTTTCTCCTGCTGCTTCATATGCACACAGACTGCTTGGACAACACACATCTGCTGTTTTTAGTTTTAGGAAAGGTGCTGATCTTATTTGAAGATGGAGGATGAGGTCGTCACCCTGCTGTGCAGGAAGCCCAAGAAGGCTTGAAAAGTTTTTGAAACCACAGCTGGAAAGTTTTACTATGTTTGATAGAATTATATACATATATGTGTGTGTGTATACATACATATATATAGGTTTTTTGAGGTGTGTGTATGTGTGTGTGTGTGTGTGAGTGCACGAGTATAAGTACCCTTAAGTCCTCCTGAACTGGAGTTACAGGCAGTTGCGAGCCATCTGACATGGGTGATAGAAACAAAACTCAGGTCCTCTGCTTTTATTCACAGAGTCATATCTCCAGGCCAGAGTTACATCTTTTTTTATGATATGAATTATAATTTTATTTTTCAGCCTGATCTATGGGGATGCACTTAAAATTCAGTATGTTTTACATATATGCTCTTTTAAATAAGTATACTGCTTTTCTAATTGTTGCTTTAAAATCATGTATTTTAGTGAAGAGTTCCCCCCTTTTTTCCTTTTATTTATTCTTCTCTCATACAATACATCACCACCATCTCCCTTCCCTCCACTCCCCCACGTCTTTTTAGAAGCAAGATTTTCTTTTAATTGTTCCCCCCTTTGGAGTTTGGATTCAGAGAAAAATTGTTTCACTCAGACTGTGTCCTTGGGCTGTGTAGGTGGCTGGGGAAAGCATTCTCGACAAACTACAGATGCTGTGGCCAAGATGAAGACTGTGCAGAGCGCCTTCAGTTATGTAGAGATCTGTGTATGCGCACGCAGGTGTTTGCACAGGTAGCTGGTGTCTGCAGTGTGTGGGGGGGTAGGGAGGAAGGAGAGAGAGAGAGAGAGAGAGAGAGAGAGAGAGAGAGAGAGAGAGAGAAGAGAGAATTGCCCTCAGTTTACTTCTACCATATGCTTCCTTTTCCTTGTTCCTTCTTTGTGGTGATGGGGTTAGAAGCCAGGGCGTTGTACATGTTAAGGAAACGCTCACCATCCACTAGACTCCAAATCCAGCATTTGCTTTCGACATGCCTCAGTATTGCTGTGGACAGGAGAGGGATAAAGGCCATTTCCGATCCTTGCTCTCTTGCCTCCCTGTAACACATTTACTTTCAGGCTGCCTGTGTTTTCCTGTCACTACTGAGCCTCACAGGGCTGAGGCAGAGCTGCCCACTGGAGCAAAAGAGGGGTCAACACAAGGAGAAGCTGCCCAGGGAGCCAAAATGCTGCTGTTTACTTGCTGTATTCCCAGAGGTCCCTGTGCCGGGCGGGGGCAGTGTTCTGACTCAAGCAGCCTTGGTTGGTCTCCTTTTATGTGAGTGAGCTCCAGACAGAGGACTTCGTTGCTAATTCATCATTGCATAAAGCCACAAGGAACTGGGAGATAGAATTCCACCTCTTGGCATCTCAGCCATCCTAGAGAGAGGATGGAAGCAGCCAGCAAGTCCCTGGTCTCAGATAAAAGAAATATTTTAATTCTGGCTGATTTTTTCTTGCTTGCAGCGGGGTTTTATGCTCTGCCAAACACCGGGTGATAAGAGCTTTAGTTTTGTTTTCTGCGATCTGTTTTCTTTCCAACTCTGCCCGTGTGCATGCTTTATCTTTTCTCATTGAGAATAACATAGATTCGGAATTCTGACTGTTCCATGTCATGGGGTTTTACCTGTACCAGCTAATATTTGCTATTTTTAAAAGTTCTAACTGTTTTAAACTAATATATATTAAGATCTCAACCAGGAGACAGGAATTATTTATCCCCTTCCCCATGTCTTCTTTTGGTGATATGTATGTATAATAGAACAATATATCAGGGGATTCCAGAACTTACCCAAATGGTCAAAAGAGATCAATTTCACTAGCATCTGTGTTTTAGATACACATCAAAATGGGACAACACATCAATGCAATGACACACAAGTCCAGTCAAAGGGAAGGTTAGCACCACGTCCCTCTAATTGACAGGAGAACTGTTAATGAGGAGTGGGAATCCAGGGGAAGATCTCCCAACTCAGTTCTGCTCTTATTTGGCGGTTGAGTTCTCAGCTGAGAGGCTGTTCTTTATACTTCTGAAATCAGCAGCATCCTGGTCTCAGTAACAGATGCCAGAAGCATCCCCTAGCCCAGGTGTGACAAGCAAATACATCTCCATATTATTGCCACATGTCCCCTGAGGGGGCAAGATCAGCCCTAGCAGAGAGTCACTGGTCCCACCCACTCACCACGAGCCTGCTGAGTCCTGTTTTTTTTTTTTTTTTTTTTTTTTTTTTACAAGCAGACAAGTCAAGGAAGAGGAGCGGCCTGGCCTGCTGCTACAGGCCACAGCAGGACAAGCTCAGCAACCTTACATAGGAGACAGGATGCCAGACAGAGGCACTGCACACTGTGT
Source organism: Ondatra zibethicus (assembly GCA_004026605.1). Taxonomy (NCBI): domain Eukaryota; kingdom Metazoa; phylum Chordata; class Mammalia; order Rodentia; family Cricetidae; genus Ondatra; species Ondatra zibethicus. Next base: position 25,052 of record PVIU01001482.1, on the reverse strand, counting down.
GCTGTGTGATTCTGTGCCAATGCCGTGTCCTTGGGAGGTGGAGTTGGTCTAGAAAGGCAGTAGGTTTGGTAACTAGGTGTAAGAGGAGAGGCCAGTCTCACCAGGTGGTGAATGTGTTCAGAGAGAAGACTCTGAAGATGGCCAAGCCACTTGGTGACCTTACTGCGGTCACTGAAGTTACACTTTAGATGGGTGAGGTTTCTGGTATTTAAAACCCTGTTAACCAGTTTTTCTCTTTTTAAGTAAGAAAAATAGGAGGGTGGCATCAGAAGGAGAGGATCCAGACAGGGACATCCTTCGTGATGAACTGTCCCTGTTCAACGGGCCAGATTCCCTGCGTTTCTGTCTGCCCCAAAGACGGTTACAAGAAGCTCACAATATTTTTGCTGGTCAGACAGCTGCAATCTGTTAGCACCTGATGCAACCCAACGGGCTGTTTAATTAGCCCTGGCCTGCATCTTCCTATGGAAAATAGTGTGTATGCATGGTCACTCATGTTCAACACAGCCAGGAAGGTGGCAAGCAACCAGCATGGGTGTGTCTTATAGACAGCCTGTATTCTCTGTTAGAATATGAATTAATTCAAACCAGTGATCCAGTATATCTGGTAGACATGCTATCTGAAGAGGAAAGAGGGTCAGAGGCCATGCAGAATTCCCCACTGCCCATTGCTGTAGCCAGACAAAATCATAAACAAACCCCAAAGACAGTTGTTTTCTCTTTCTCTGTCCTTTGGTTTAAATGGCAGCTGCTCTCATTATTCAAAGAAACTCTGGGGACGTTCCCTGTAAATGATGCAGTACATGTCTTTCTGGAGAATGTTAGCTGCTGTCCAAATTACTATAAAAACATTCAAGGTGGGTGAGGGGGGCCTGGGACGCTGGTGGAGTGCGTGTGCGTGCGTGTGTGTGTGTGTGTGTGTGTGTGTGTGTGTGTGTGTGTGTGTGTGTGTGTGTGTGTGTGTGTGTGTTTACGTGGGTGGTTCTCCTTGGAGGCCGTCTCCCAGCCTGGTTATAGACACTAACCTGACTTAGCTCCTGGAGAGGGAACACTCAGTATTTTTATCATCTTTGGTCTGATCCTTAAATGAAGTGAGAAATGGATTAGAAATTGGGGAATAGGGGCCTTTATTTCCCCAAGACCTCACTTTGGTAAAGTTTGAGGTTAAATAAAAAATAACCAGGGCAAACTCATTTCACCCCTTTAGCTGGCAGCAATTGTGGGCATCAAAGAAAAGAGGCGAGTTAGAAAGTCCGAACAGTCACACAGACAAAGACACTGTCTTCTTTTGCTGACTGTCTATCTGATAGGGATGGGCTGAAAAGAAACCGAGGAAGGCAGGCCCCATTCCTTGGCTCTGCAAACTGAGGCCTGCAGCTCTGGTCTGTTTGAGGAGGAGGAGGCAGCCAGGGAAGCAAAGAGCCCACCTAGTGCCTGGCAACACTTCTGAAAAAGCCAATGCGGTAAGAGACGTTTCTGAGTAGGCCTGATTTGGAAATCTGGAGTTAGGAGGGCTATCGGCTAATCCACCAGACCGCGTCAGTTTCCGGGAAATGGCAGGAAGACATTCTTTTGGATATTCATGGTCAGCAAATGATGTGGTCTCCACACAGCAGGGCTTCTGCCAGGCACTGTCTATGAAAATTGCATACCTTTATTTCTTGGTGATGGTTGTTTTCTTGGGCAGGATTCACATGGTTTGAAAGCAAAGATCTCATAAAACATGGAAACAAGGCCCACATTCTGGCTCCTCAACCTCTGTACGCTTTAGAGGTCACGTTGGGAAGTCTCACACTGAGAGCTGTCAAGTGCCATATTCCCTCCAAGGATTCCTGCCTTCTGCCCTATGAGTGGACACCTGCAGGGGGCAGAGGTGCATGCTGGGGGCTGGGGCACTGGTTTAACAAAAGCATTCCAGGTAACAGTGACAGAGGTAGCTTCTCCGTTCTCAGCTGTGTTCTCTTTAAAGCTGTTCGTGACATAACTCACTGGGAAACACTGCTCTTTTCCTTACCTGAGAAGTTCTCTGAAAAGAAAAAAATCATTCTTTTTCAGGGACTAGAGGTTTTTGTTTTTTAAAAGTTATTATTATTAATGTTTTGGAGCAAAATAATGTCACCTCTGAGACTGGAGGACATTCATTGTGGTTTTACAAATATTTTCAGTTGTTTGATGGCTTTACATTAGATAGGATAGTTTTAATTTCTTACAACATAGTCAGGGCACTGTTCTCCCTGGCAGTGGTTGTGTGGCCTGTAGCCTGTAGCTGGGGCTCCTGCCTGACCCAAGTCACAGTCCATCCCTGTCTGAGTAGCTCCTGGGCCTTGGATCCCACCCACACTCCACATATGAGCTAGCAGTGCTTTCTTCTACAGTTTGTGTTTACTGACTTCTAAATCATAGTTGTAACTGTGTGGTGCTTATAAGTTTGTAAGGGAAAAAGGACCTGTCCATGTGAATGTGCTCCACACATGGGAAAGGACCAGTCCATGTGAATGTGTTCCACACGTGGGAGAGGACCGGTCCACATGATTGTGCTCCATACATGGAAAAGGACCAGTCCACATGAATGTGCTCCACACATGGGAAAGGACCTGTCCACGTGAATGTGCTCCACACATGGGAAAGGACAGGTCCACGTGAATGTGCTCCACACATGGGAAAGGACCAGTCCACATGAATGTGCTCCACACATGGGAAAGGACCTGTCTACGTGAATGTGTTCCACACATGGGAAAGGACAGGTCCACGTGAATGTGCTCCACATATGGGAAAGGACCTGTCCACGTGAATGTGCTCCACACATGGGAAAGGACCTGTCCACGTGAATGTGTTCCACACATGGGAAAGGACAGGTCCACGTGAATGTGCTCCATACATGGAAAACAGTTAACAGCATGCAGAATGTGTAATGGAAAAATTAAAAATGCTGCAGGATTCCCAGTGGCAGTAGGCAGCAGAAATGCTGTAGGTCCCCAAGTGGTGGTAGCGGGCCACGTAGCGGCAGGCAGCGGGCCCTGACAGCAGCCAGTCCCAGGCAGAGACAGCTGCCAGTCCCTGAGTGGTGGCTGGTCCCAGGCAGGGAGACAAGTGGCGGGCGGGCAAGAGACAGAGACATGGATAGGCACGCCATGCAGAGTAAGGTTGGATATTTATTCAGGGGGTTATGGAGGGGGAAGGGAGGAGAGAGAGAGAGAGAGAGAGAGAGAGGGAGGGAGGTAGGAAGGGAGGGAGGGAGAGAGAGAAGCAGGGGAAGGGGAGAAGTGGGGAGAGAGGCCTCTCTCTGAGAGGAAGATGGAAAAGAGAGAGAACTCAGGCTGGAAGCTGAAGATCAGCTTGCCTCAGCAGATGGGGGAGTGGGCGTGGCTTGTCTCTTAAAGAGACAGATCATTACATTATGGACCGAACGAAACTAGTTGTCTCAATTTCAAAACGGAATTCTTTTATTTTAGAAAAAAACTTTTTTTACAGTCTCAGAAGGAAGTTAACAGCAGGAAACCCAGAATTAAGTCTTTTTTTTTCCCAAAGAACCCTGAGTGAAATATACTGTAAACAGCTCCATACCTGGGCCATGTGACCCTGCTACAAGAACAGGGACTTGGAGGAGCCCGTGTGTGTGTGTGTGTGTGTGTGTGTGTGTGTGTGTGTGTCTGTGTGTGTCTCTGTGTGTGTGTGTCTGTGTCGGCTTCAGGATGGAGCGCTGATGCTCCAGTGTCCCTTCCGTTCCTCTACAGAGCAGAGTTCTGGGTACACCTAAAGGAAAAGCTGCTTCAAGGAATGCTGGGAATCGGCACAGTGAACTCTGTTCACAGCTAGCCTCAGAGCTAACAGTCAGCACAGGCTCTTCAGAGAATGGGATGCAGATTGTGAGTTGGGCAATGAAGGAGAGTGATCCACAAGGAAGCTGAGGCTATCACACAGTACACGCGTGGGTGTGAGTGAAAGGTGCCCAAAGTAATGTCAAAGGTCAGGTGATGGAGAAGCCAGAGTGTGGCTGAGAATATGGAGCCCATGGGAGCCCATGGGAGCCCATGGTGCTGGGCCTCCCTTCTGCCTAGATATCGCCCTGACCCTCTCCTGAGTATAAATAAACCAGCTGAGGGGATCTGGCACACTCCCAGTCCACTGGGGTGGGGGTGGGGGTGGGAGTGGGGGTACCATTAACCTTAACTGACAATAGGTAAAGGGAGGTGGGGCATGGAGCTCTGGAATTCCTTGTCAAGCTCTTCCCATGCTCCAGGCCATCCTAAATAGTGGATTAGACCCAGGCCCTGCCCTCAAAGGCATGAGGTCTCTGGGAAGGCTGGTGTCTTACACCAGAGGCGTAAACATGCCAACTCCAGACACAGGAATCAAGCCATTTCTGTTGTGGGAGTAGTAGTCTTGCTAAGTTGTATCCACACAGAGTGATTCTAAATGCGACTCTGCAATATTCCAGAGAACACAGTGATTTTAAACCACAGTTATAGGAATTCTTTTCCAAAGAGAAGAAGGCAAGGGCAAGCCTTTCTTCCTGTGAGAGCTAGGCTGTGCTAGGCCTGCTCTCTTCATTGACGGGAAGCCACAGGAGCCCTGCACAGAGAACAGCAGCTTCTTCACCAAGGTCTCTAAAATAACCAAAGTCATACCCAAAACAACCGAACCTGAGGAAGGGTCAGGAAACTGAAAGGCCCGTGGAAAGTAAGAGAATTTTCTTTTCTCTCTGTAGCGACAATGAACTGGGACCTGTAGAGACAATGAACTGGGACCCGCTGGTCAAGTCCTAGGAATTCGAGAGCTCTAACAAAAGCAGGTGAAAACAGGGAGATGGCTGTTCCAGAAAAATCACTAGTCAACGGGGTTGCCACAAAAGGACGGTTAACAGGAAACTAATTTCCGTACACATGGAAAGCTTCTTTTGTTTTTCACCAGGGAGCCTATGAGCAGAGGTGCGGCAGGTACATCTGGCCCCTGCTATATGACAGTTATCAGTGACCACAAGTGAGACAGAAGACAAGGGCACAATAGAAATGCCCACAGTTCTCAGGGGGGCAGGTGGAGTACAGCCCTACAGTGATCTCCCGTCCTGTCTGTGGATCACAGTCCCAGGTCCGAAGGCAGGGTCCGAGCGTGCTGAGCTCTCCCTTTGCTTTCATGAGGTCCACAGTCAGCATGCCCTTGACCCTTCTTCCAAGTTCCCCACTGCCAGGACCTGCCCTGAGACAGACCTGGAAGGGCATTGGGCTTCCATCCTGAGCTGAGCGTATGCTCTTGTAATACTCTCTAGGCCGACTGATCAGCACGTCTGTCTCCCTTGTGGCCGACTGCACCTCGTGTGACTTAGAGGGAGGATTGAGACACAGTGGACTGCCCCCTCTCCTACTCTGTGTGTGTGTAGGGGGGACTTCTCAGGAAGGTGCAGTTTGGTTCACAGCAGATGTCCTGACATCGCTTACCCCATGAACTTCCTCTGGAGGGTCAGCACTCCAGATAGGCTGGAAGAAAAAACACAGGTTGGAGGGACCTATGACAAGAATGCTTCTAGAATGTTTTTTTTCCCCCTCCAGACAGGGTTTCTCTGTGTAACAGTCCTGGCTGTCCTGGCACTTGCTTTGTAGACCAGGCTGACCTTGAATTCACTGAGATCTGCCTGGCTCTGGCCCACAGGCGCCATCACCACCCTGCCGAGAATGCTTTCCTTCTTTTGTTTTCTTTCTTTTTTTTTTATGCCCATCCTCCCCCTAAAAGGTGACCGCATTCAAGCAGGTCATCTAGGAAAGGCTCAAAGCCTGCAGCTCCCCTCCACTATCCCACATGCTTTTCCCTTGAGGTATAATTTGTGTGGCAGGTAGAGGTGGCTGGGTTCTGTCAAACACTAAACATCTTGTTTTGGCAGCACCATCACGACAACATAGTTTTCTGTGCCCCTGTGGTGTGCCCAAGTGAAGGTGTGCAAGCAGAGGGGACCTATGGGTTAGAAAGGTACTCGACTTGGTAACACACCACTGAAACACCATCCCTCCCAGCTCAAAGAGAAAATGTATCTAGAAAGAGTGGGGCTGCAGAGATGGCTCATTGTCAAAAACACTGGCTACACTTCCAGGAGGACCCAGGTATGATTCCCAGCACCCACATGGCAACACACAACCATCTGTAACTCCAGCTCCGGGGCATCTGATCCTCTTCTAATCTCCGAGGGCACCAGGCACACACGTGTTGCTGGAGAGATGCTCAGCCATTAAAGGCTAGGCTCACAACCAAAAATACACCTAAATGCTTTCTAAAGATGAGAGCAGTTACAGGAAAAGCTCCCATTAGTATGTTCTGGGGCAAATGTGAAACAGACCAGAACCCTCACCCCTGATAACTTCTAGCAGTTAGTTGGTTGACTCCAAGGTATTTCTTGGAAGCTGGCAACAATTAAGACTGTTAGCAAATCCCTGGACCCATACATGCCATTGCTAATCCCAACCAGATGAAACAGACAGGAGGAACCAGACAGTGAGCTTCTATCCATCCAGCTCTTCTCCCTCGCTGTACTTCTCAAGGGGCATCCTGCGGATACCTCTACATGGGGGCCAAAGCTTACTGGATGCTAGGGACACCATCTCTTAGCGTTTCCCTTGGCTGCAGGGGTGGAAGGTTCTAGCTGCAGGCAGGTTCTAGCTGCAGGCAGGTTCTAGCTGCAGCAACCCTTGCTTCCTTTAACTCTGTCCTTAGGGATCTATTTCCCACTAGGACTCTCCAGTTTCTATAATCCATCCCTTACCTTGAAGTGACAATGGAGCATGGGTCACAGAGAGCTTGCAGATGAACATTGCTAGCTAGCAAGAGTCAACTTCCCCAGGATCCTAGATGGTGTTGGCACCTTAAATGGACAAGGCCAGTGGTTCCCAACCTTCCTATCGCTATGACCCTTCAATACATATCGTGGTGACCCCCAACCATAAAATTATTTCATTGCTACCTTATAACTGTCACTTTGCTTCTAAGATGAATAATAATGTAAATATCTGATATGTGACCCCTGTGAAAGGGTTGTTCGACCTCCAAAGGGTTGATCCACAGGTTGAAAATCACTGGACTTTAAAGTTTAGGGGCATGTCTGTAATGATCTGTTCTGTCCCTGTAAGAGACAAACCACGCCCCCCTCCTCTGAGGCAAGCTGATCTTCAGCTTCCAGCCTGAGTCCTTCTTTTTCTGTCTCCCTCTCAAAGAGGCAGCTTCTGTCTCTCCCCACTTCTCCCCTTTACTGCCCCCCCACCTCTCTCTCTCTGCTCTTTTCCCCTTCTCCCCTTTCTCTTCCATAACCCATTAAATATCCAACCTCACTCTGCATGGCGTGCCTATCCATGTCTCTGTCTCTCACCCTCCACATGGCTCCCTGCCAGGGACCAGCCGCCTTTGGAGACCTGCGGGGGGTGGTCTCATGGCGTGCCCATCTGTCTGTCTCTCCTTGTGAGATTGCCTGCCCCATTGAGGTCTCTTACCCACCACGCAGCTCCCTGCCTGGGACTCATGGCCCACTGCAGCCTCTTGGGAATCCGCAGCATTTTACTTAATCCATTACAATGCCAGCAAATCTCACTGCTTGAATTTCTAGTCCCGAATTTGTTGTTTTCTTGTTGTGACGCTAGAATTAAATTTCATTTGTTAAGAGAGGATAATAGTAAGGCCTGTCTTACAAGACTGCCACGATGATATTTCAAAAGAAAAGGCCTTAGTCCCTGCTGTGAGGTACACACAATGTACACTCACAGTACATAATGCTCAATGATAGCTGGCCATTATTCAGCAACTTTTCCTACCCTCTAGAGGGAATGTGTCTGGGAATGAGAAAATTCACAAACACAAACGCTACCTAGGAAACCGGCTCTGGCCACATCATAGAGGTATGGCACACATAGAGGTATGGCATCATCTGGCCCTTCTCTTCTCTCATAGGGAATTTCTGCTGCAGTAGACTACAGGAGAAATTCCTCACATGGATGGGTGGACTCTTCTGGGACTCCCCCAAGTGTTCCAGAGAACTGGATCAAACCGGGTCTCAGTCAAGCCTGCCTGGCCTGTGATTCCCAGGCCTATCTGGTCAACCCCAAGAGTCTCAGTTCATCTGCCAAGGAAACACCTTCACTCGGCTGTATCACCTGGACCTATGCCTCTCCCTCCTAGGCAGGTAGGAGATGACTGGAGGAGGTTACGAATGCACAGGACAGGGCATTCTGTGGAAGGGCAGTGAGTATAATGCTGTGGGGCCATTTCAGGCCACCTCACACCACACTGTCAGACAGAGCTGAATCTGCAAGCAGCTAACACATAGAGTTCAGCAGAGTTTCCCTCTCCTCACACCTCTCTGTCTTCCCTCATGCCAGCATGGCTTCACACAAGACCAAGGAGGATCCTGACCTTGGGGCCCAGGCACATGACCGGGTTCTTCTAAACTTGAGGTCTGAGGGAAATGTGTACCCTTTGAGCTTGAAGCCATGAAGGCCACACCCTTCACCGAGCAGAAAGCAACATTTCTCTGATGCACATACAAACTTTTCCGATTATCATTTTCCAACATGGTTTCCAACCAGTGCTCTGGGTTTCCCCAGGGCAAAGCATCTCACCAGAAAGTCTGGTTCCTGTTTAGACTGCCTTAGCAGCTGCTGGGGACAGAGTAAAGGCTGAGAGCAGGGCACACCAGGCTAAGAGGATTCTGAGAGGCAAGATAGTCAGTTGCCCTGTTTTCTGACATGTTCCATGCACATGGAGTTTATAATTAAGATGTGTGCTGAGCAGCAAGCAGTGACCATTGGACATTTTTTGGGATCTTTGCACCAGTCAGCATGGTTCCCCAGAATGGTCCCAAAGAGCATTATTCCTAAAAGGAACTGTCCCAGTAAGACCCTTCCTCAAGCACTGATACCATTTTTAAAAACAGACCTTTGCACATGGGTATGTCCAAGAACGGTCCACTCTAAACACCTCTTGCAGTAATTAAGTACCTCTCACAATTAGAATACTGAACTGCCCATACTTTCAGACACCTGCTAAAACAGCTCCTTTGGTGACCAGATTCTAATAACCAAAATAAAAGCTTCAGGAAAATTAACTGTGAGCTACTAACTCTTATGATCAATAGTTTGCATAGAGACCTGGAGCCAAAATAAACCTCAGCTTGCAGATGTTCAGACATGTGCTGGCAGGTCTTTCCCACGATGGAAAGATGCAGGCCCAGTGCTCAGCACCCAGAGCACCATCAGATGCTTCCTGCAGTCCCCTGAGCTGCGAAAAGAAATGACACTAATTTATGATACTGGCAACAGCAACACTGAAGGAATCTCACCCTGCTACTTGGCATCACCAGTCTCAAGGTCTTGAACTGTGACAGAGAGACAAGAGAGCAAAGGGACCAGCCCTCAGGGCACAGGATCGTGCTCACGTTTAATACTGCCCATGCCCTTGGCTGTGTCCTGGCGTATCTGAGGACCAGGAGGTGCCACTGAATGGAAGAAGGGAAAGAAGTTTCCAAGTAAGGAGCCAAGGGCACATTTCTTGTTTCTCCCTTTTCTCTGGCAATAAGGGAAGCGGAACCACCCTCTGCAGTCTTGGTGATTTCTTGTTAAGTATATATATAAATACCAGAGTGTTGAAAGCACATTCTTAATAAAATTATTAATAACTCAGGGTCAGGATGGGAGGAGCCAGATGATGTGGGATGGCAAGGGTGTGACTCTGTGTGTTCCCTATTTCTATGACCAGAGGGCTGGCATGCAAAATGACAGTTGGTGACCAGCTCTGGCTGTAGGATATGGGCTCATATGCTTCCTAGGACACTGACAGGTACCACCCGAGGACCTGAATGTCCAGGTATTTGAGCTTGGCATGTCATAGACATGGCACATGCTACTCCCCTGGGGGTTAAGGATTTCTTTGAAATGAATAAACAAACACAAGAGCAGCAATAAAAACAAATACCTTGAGTGCATGCATGTGTGCCCCAACACCATCAACTGAACTGATTTGTGGATAAATAACAGGTTTCCTGCCAAGACAGAAACGAGAAAGAATCATTGCTCAGTAAACTAAAAAGCCACTAGTAGGAGCTTCTCCCCAGGGACAAGCGCAAGTGCCGAAGCTTATGGTTGGGTCTCTGAGAAACAGGACAGACTGTCGGCAGCTTTGGTAGAGGAAGTGATATGGACTTGAGGATCTGCCTGCAACCCATCAGAGGTGTCTTGCTGGAACAAGCAGACTTGCCTAGCAAGGGGAGATGGAGCCTCCAGGAACCATGTAGGTCTTCCCTTCTACAGGCAAATGTACAGTATTGGCTGCAGCAGCAGCACTCTCGCCAGGGTATACAGCCATGTCAGGACAAGGTGACTCCATGCTTACTGCACAGGCCTGTCCTACTTTGTTTCGTATGGCTGTGACAAACACCCCAATCAGAAGCAACTTGGGGAGGGAAGGGATTATGTCATCTTACAGTTTGTTGTCCACCACCCTGAGAAGTCAGGACAAGAACTCAAGGTAGTATCAGGAGGCAAACTGCAGCAGAGGCAACGGAAGAATGTTGCTTGCTTACTGGCTTGCTCTGCATGACTTGTTCAGTTTACTTTTTTTGTTTTTGTTTTTTTTGTTGAGACAGGGTTTTTCTGTGTAACAGTCCTATTTGTCCCGGAACTAGCTCTTGTAGACCAGACTGGCCTCGAACTCATGAAGATCTGCTTGTCTCTGCCTCCTGAGTGCTGGGATTAAAGGCGTTACTTTCTTATATTCCCAGGACCATGTGTCCAGGGCTTGCATCACCCATAGTGATCTGGGCCCTCCCACAGAATTACTTCCACGATAATCTGATGGAGGAATTTTCTCGAATGAGGTACTTTCTTTCCAGGTGACCTCATCTTCTGTGAAGCTGACAAATGTAATCAGCAGAGAAGCCCGGTGACCAAGTTGATCTCCCAGGAGTTCTGATAATGAGAGAGAGAGAGAGAGAGAGAGAGAGAGAGAGAGAGAGAGAGAGAGAGAGAGAGAGAAACTGACCAGGAGACAAAAATCAATTTTTTAGAAAGTATTTCCTTCCCCAAAATTAGGAAATTGGAGACTGACTTGTACATTAAGGTGAATGAGTCTGGCTCCGGGGATTGTGTTCTGGGTGGGTGGACAAGCTTGAGTAGATACTGAGCAAAGCTGTTTGCACACAGGGACACGCCTCCTTGGAGATCTATCAGTTTCCTCTTTAACATTCCCTACATCTAACCTGAACACAGCAGAGGCACACTGCCATGTTGTGCAGGAGACAATACTAAAGTACCAGTGTTGAGAGCAAGCTCCCAGAGAGCAGACAGGTCCCTAAGCCCAAACTTCCCCCATTCCCACAGCCACTCGGTTCTTGTCTCACCTAGTCTCCCTCAACTCCAGTCTCCTTGCTTGCTTGACCTGGCTCAGGGTGCCACCTTCTTTCACCTGGATGGTGGTCACAGCTGCCTCCCAGGGGCCTCCCATCCATTCTCAGCAACACCTGAGTGTGAAGTGAAAGTCTCTAGACTGAGTGACCGATGGCAGAGATGACGGAATGCTGGCGATCCAGAGCCAAACTCATCTTGGGCTCTCTTTAGTCCCCACAGTAGTTATTTATTGCCCACCTCTATATATGACATCATTCGATCAGGTAAAACATCTGGATTAAACTGACTTAGCAGCTCACTAGCGTCCATCAAACTCAAAGCTAAGAATATCACTGGATACCATCTGAGACCTACAGCAGTGATCGCCCCACTTTACTGAGACCTGCACATCTGATGTCACTGCTAACGGATTTGGTATATGCACTAATTTGACTTTCTTTTTTTTTTTTTTAACTACAAAACAGCATTAATGTAACTGAATTCAGGGTGGAACATGTCATTCAGGACAACCTGAACCTCTTCTTGAGCCATGGACACTCTAATTTGGCTCAGAATAAATTATTTCACATTTCATTTGTGTGGGGCAAAAGCTTTTTTGTTGTGTAGACACTAGAGAGCCTTCCACGTGCACATAGGTCACACACCTGCTTATTTGGCTCCATTCAATGAGCTCCTGTAGTGTCCAGGGAACTAATCTATAGCACTCAGCTCTTTGTGATGCTCTCAGTTCAGGATTAAGCCACAGAAGGTCAGAAGAAGCCAGTGAGAAGTGTTGGGGTCATGGGACCTCTGCAAATGACAACTGGCTGACACTACATTTAACTGCACGTAACTTTAAAAAATGTGAAACCCACAATGTTCTCAAATCCAACCTGGTTGAGCATTGGTATTTTCCACAAATGGAAAATCCCATACTTGATATCTCAAGCAAACAGCAACAGTCAAAATGCACATGTGCTGGCAATAATGTATAAAAAAAATTACTTACAGACTCTGTAGGTCATGTCTATGTATGTAAGTTCACATGAAGCAAATGTATTTTAGATTTATGGAGGGCCCTGAGCCTAAGATAGATCATGATGCTCATGAAAATGTTCTAACCAGCGAACCACCCCAAATCCAAACCAGTTCCAGGCACTAGCATTTCAGGTAAGGGATTCAAGCCTATACTAGCACTAGACTGGCCAGGCCAGGCCTTTCATAGCCTGGTTTACAGTTCCTCACTACTGCCCATGCTCTGCTTTCTAGTCCCTGGGGATGGCTCACATGTGGCTCCCAATACCGAGCTCTTACACCTTCACATCACACGGACACTGTGACTAGATGTCAGGTCTCAAATGACGCTGCAGCGTCTTCAAGATGCCTTCCCTTAGCTCCCTTGTCCCCTTAAATGGGAATAGTGTTTCTACTCCTGCATGGCACCAAGGGCAGCTGTACTGGTTCTACCCTGTTGGGAAATAATCTTTTTGTACACTGTAAAGATGTGTCATTCTGATTGGCTTAATAAAATGAACAGTCAATAGCTAGGCACACAGGATGCTGGGTAGAAGGTGGAAGTCGCCAGACAGAGAGAGAGGAAGCAGCATGGACAGTACAAAGTTAATAAAGCCATGAGACAAAAAGTAAAAAAATTAAAACAATGGGTTAAGTTGTAAGAGCTAGTTAGTAACAAGCCTAAGTTATTGACACAGTTTTTATAATTAATAAGTCTCCATGTCAATATTGGGGCGTGGTGGTCCTGATGAAAAGGTCCGACTACACTACCCCACTGTTTGGCCATCACTATACCCCAGTTTACTGTTCTGGGGCCCAGCTGTGGTGAAGACAGATGCATCAGGTCAGTGAAGGAATGAGGTGGATCCCGTTTCCCTCTGTGGATAGTGATGCTGAGGGACAGGCTGCCATACATCCGTGTTGCAGAAAACCAGCCCGAGAACTGCACTGGACCATGACCCACACAATCTTACAAGCCAAAGTCCCATGTATGTGTGCAGATCCCAGGTCTCATCTTCAGCATCTTGTTCTACCTTCAAGTACTCGGTTTGGTCACGAAGAGAAAGTGCTTGGGCTTCTTGTCTAACCACATCAATGCCATCTTAGGGCAGGGAGCTTCCAGATAAAAACAGTATGACTGCAACCCAGGAACTTATCATGAGGGTATCTGCAGGTTTCAGGTTCGAGTCTTCAGGGAGTGAAATACTTCCTTTTCTAAGCTTAGAAAGTAGAGGAGTTGGTGTTAGCATCAGATGTGGTTACATGGCAAGGAACAGGCAGGAAGGGACGTCAGGCTACAGGTGCTATTGCCCCAGGCAGACTGGGTCTGTGGCCCACGAACCTGTTTTCCTGCTGTGTTTTCTTTCCCCTATGTAGGCATGACAGTTCTCCTGGGACTGTGATGGGACCTGGCTTTTGCTGCCTCAGTGTCCCCACAGTCTCACAGCTGGTTTTGGAGACATGCCCAAGGCTCCTGATATCACCTGCCTTTCCTTTAAGTTAACCCTCACCAGATTTAGACAAGAAAAAATTCAGGAGCTGGCCTTAAATTGTTTGGTGAGTTTTATGACCCTTCATAGTAAGAGCTGAAAATGGATTTGGAATGAGTTTGTGGACTGCCTGGACAATGTATCCTGTGGTACATGTACTAACCAGAGAGACCAAATACTCAATCTTCACTTTGCAGGGCAAGTTTCACTTCTGCGTCTGAATTTCTTTACACCCACAAATGATGAGGTTTTCTTTTTGGCGCCAGGGATACCTCCAGCCCCATCAATTCCAAGACATTTTTATTTATCTTTCTGTAATCAGACAGTGTGTTATGTACCCTTCCTAACACATGCTGCCTGCCTTCTGGAGGGAAACATGTCTTCTGTGCCAAGACCAGGTACACTGTGACCCTCCACAGAGAAACATATGTGACCTTCACATGTCACAGAAAAATACACCGTACATGACGTTAGACTTGGTTGACGTGCCCTTTATTGACAAACGTGAGCAGCTTTTGCTAACTCTACCATGGAGAACAACAGCCATGGATGACATAACACACACTGAGACATGTCTTAAGATGGAGAACTTAACAGGAGGGCAGAGTTGGCACTACACTTCCCAGGTGCCCGCTTTCCTCCCTGGGTAGCGTTCATGAGAATGAGTTACTTCACGAAACAGAACGAAGCAGTGTGATAGAGCTCTTGAGACTTGTGTGAGCATCCGTCAGGCGAAGAAACAACCACAGTAGTGGAGTTAAGGCAAATATTTTATCTTGCTACAGAGTCTCCATAGTTCTTAATGTATTCCAACATGATTATGCATGCTTTCAATTTAAAATGAAAATACAAACAAGTTTACAAATTTCTACTGGACACTTAAAAATAAACTCTATGTCACTTTTCTTTTTGGCAGCACCAGCCTGAACTTTGCAATATTTCAGAAACTTCAGGTACATTACAGTCTTCTGAGAAAGGCCCAGTACTTCAGAATTCCCGGGGCAGCTGTGAAGAAAGAATGTTACTGGCAACAAAAGTTAAAACAGTAGAGAACCTACAGAATACGTGTAGCTGTTCACACGCGTGTACACATATTTAGGCTTCACTTTACTGCCCTACTGTTCTGCTTGTCTTTCTCTCTCCAGTGCCAGGGCCTCACATCCTCTCTGTGGCTCTCTGGCAGTTCTCCCTCTGCGCTCCTAGCCAGCAGTCATACTCCTTTCTAAAAACATGTTGTTTTAGTTGAAGATGCTGAGTTAGTTCACGGATACCTCATCTCACTACACACACACACACACACACACACACACACACACACACACACACACACACACACACACACAGAGTACTTTTCCTGGGCCACAAAGGGTTCAAATTTGACATGCTCTACACACACAGAAAGATTGTTCTTCTTATTCAGGGGTTCTTTTGCTGATGGAATTCAGAGAAACCAGGTGGCAGCATCTTTGTAGGGAGAGGTTGAATGTATTCATTCATTCATACGGCTCTGCGTGCTTATGGAATATGAGTTGGCATAATGGACTAGACCATGCATACATAGCTTCTTGGGGTGCCTGCTGCCATAAACTTCAAGCTGAGGAGTTCTCATGGCCAGAATCTGGGGTTGACCCACTAGAAAACCTCATGGAAGTCCAAACTGAAAATTTTAAATAGCTCAATGACATAAATATCTTTCTCTTTGGTTTCAAAAACAAAAGCAATATAACTAACATTTTCAACTATAAAGCAGAATTGACAGGCATACTAAAGAAACCCTACTCTTAAAGAAGAAAGGAAAAGAGCAATAAATCCAGTGAGGTAGCTGAAGTCAAAGATCACGTCCACAGCCTATACCAATGAGCTCAGGAAATGCTCAGGCATTTTTAAACACAGACTGCTACAGTGTTTAATAACTGTTCTTTCTTTCCAATTGCTGCAGGTCCATGCAAACCTGAGATGGGGTCCCTGCACATGAGGCCAACCAGAGGCTGCAGTGTGTAAAAGCAAACAGGAGGCAGGCCAGACCTCTGGTGCAGGGTTACTGTGGCTAAGGTCCTCCTTGTCACCATCAACTCAAATGACACTGCTCCCAGACAGAGCAGGCACCAAGTGAAACTCAGGGATATGACTGGCGGGCAAGTAGAGTATGGCGTGAAGCAGCAGGGAGCTAGGGCCTGATACACCTAGCAAGCCCAAGGCAAGTCTCTGAAGTCCCCTACCCTGTCCCTCCATACATAAGTTTTGCAGGGATCATGTCACCCTTCTTCCTCTGCACCATCTCAGGCTCCAGAACACCACTGTTTCCAGCTGCTCATGGCCTGAGTTCTCACTCATCACAGGTACAGGCTGTTACTTGGTGAGTAGTTTTTTTCAGAGGCCAAGTTCAAATGACTTCCATGTGGCCATCCCAAGTCTGGTGACAGGGGATTTATAACTTTCAGCACCACAAACACTCAGTTCTCACCTGCCGAGACACCTTTACAAGTATACCCTTTTACAATGCATACATTTGTAGGCACATAGGCACACTCTTACACACATGCATGCACATACACACTCTTGCACACATACAATAAAATACACAGCAGCCAGCAGTATCCTAGCCACAGCAAGCTCAGGTGAGGCCAAGATTGGGTGATGATGGGCAGAGTGAAAAGGCCTTGAGCAGGGCAGGGTAGTTGCTGGGGAAGGAGCCCTGAGTGGTCCGCCTTGCCGTGACCTCCTTTTGTAGTCCTCAGAGGCAGTAGCCAGTAACCAGGCACACCAGCCTAAAGGTAACCCAGAAGACCCGTAGCAGGAAGGAAAACACCAGATCTCTCTGTTAGGTCTCTGTCGTGTAGTTACTGTAGGTCAGAGGAGACAGGGCTGAGAAGCTGCTCCACCGCCTGGTGCTAGGCCGGGGCTCCATGCGCCCTTGCTCTTTATATTTACCCAGAATACTTTTGGCTTCTTCTGCATCTCGCAAAGGGTTCTCTCCATATTCTTCTTTCAGCCACAGACGATACTGGAAGAGTTGAAAACAAATCCCAAATGTCACACACACACACACACACACACACACACACAAATGCACAGTGACTTTCACTTCTTAGGCAATGATGAAGTTTCCACATATAAGCATGGAAATAAAGGGGCATCAGGTAATCATAGCTTTGCAGTTGACAGCCTATGGCAAGCAGGAGAAAGAGCTGTTCCTTCAATAGTCTGAGTTGAAAATCTGCTGAACTATCTATCTATTTAGCAGACTTTGAGAAGTCACTGGCTGCTGCTAAGGAATCTAAAATGCATGCAAGAAAAATGTGTTCTTGTGCCATCTGCCTGTGACAGCCAGGACTGAGAAAAAAATTCAGGGAGAAAACAGCACGAGTTAAGGTTTGCAATTCAGAATCACTGCATAGAAAGGTGACCCCATTTATGCCAGCCAAGAACCTGATACTTGAGTGACCATAATTAGTATGGGAAATACCCCCTTCCACTCTGACCTGGTTGGCTATAACTCTAATAGCTTAAAGGCTGAGATATGAAAAAGAAAAATAAGAAGAAAGTAGGCCAAACCAGAGGGAGAGAAACAAGCAGATACGGAGAACCTGGCACAGCAAAGTAGCAAAGCTGCTATGCAGGAGCATAGAGCATGCAGGAAAACTCCCCCAGGGATACAAGGAAACCTTGGGCCCAATAACATCTGTGGGCCTTTCAGTTCCAGTGTCACAATTCTCAAAGGGTAAGGTGTGGTCCAGGGTGGCTGACTACGTTTGAAAAATTCCCCAAGGAATACTCACCTGGTGCACTTCATATTTCTCAAACTCCTGCAGCTGCCTTTGGAAGCCCAGGTTGGGATTGGCACAGGACCTCCCAGCTCGAACGGTGTGCAAGGCATCTTCCCAACCAAAGTCGGTGACAGTCATGATGTAAGCGATCACTAGTGTCACACTCCTAGAGACGCCAGCCAAGCTGCAGAACCAAGGCAGCTATGTGTTGCAAGGACAGTTTAAGAACTGCAGATTCACTACTCCATCCATCCAAACAAAGGACCTCATTGTAGAAAGTCTGTCTGCCCTGAGGCTTTCAATAAGCAGGCAAGGGCTTAGCAGAGAATTACTCAGAAATATACCAAGAACTTTGCTCTACTCCAGTTCTACTGGATCTTAACCATTCTATAGGCATCTCGGCCTCATTTTCCATAGTTTTTCTATAGGATGCAGCCTGGATATTTTCTATTTCCTTGGGCACTAATGTAACTGCAGCACAGTGAGGAGCTTAGAGCTTCCAACCCTCTGCAACAATTCCATTCAAAACCTGAAGGCTTCATGGCTTGCTTGGCTACCATATATATAAAGGGCAAGTCTATGACTTTTAAGGCTCACGAAAGGGCTGGGACTGTAGCTCAGTGGTAGATCACTTGCCTAGAATGCTCAAGGTTTGGGTACCCATCTTCAACATGGACTACAGAAGCCCTTTCTAAACCTTAGCGTCTAGATTTGTTTTGCTCTAACCAGGCAGAGCACAATGGTGGGCAGACTGAACTCAGAGGGTGTTTGTTGGGTGGTTCATGCCATCAAGGGGTTAATTTTAAATGCACATGAAAGTTAAGACACAAAAGACTGTGCCTCCTCAGAGTGCTCTGTCAATGCCTGAACACAGGGAAGCTTGGAGAATATTCTTGAGTTCTAAAAAACTTCAGATCTACATAAATACATCAAACAGAAATTCTTAGACTATCAGGCCTAGAATATTCTAGTGACAATATTAAACTTTCCTCTATCTAAACTTTCCACTATCTCATCACCAGGGCTTTTTATTAGGAGCTGCAAGGGAATTTTAAGCAAATATGTCCTCTTAGGCTACAATTCTTGATATGAATTCACCAGAAGCCTGGAGAGACCCCGGGACTGGGGCTTCAGAATCTCTATCAAGTGCCTCCAATTGCACTCCCAAGACACTTTAAACTCAATGGAATGGAAGATTGAAACAGTTATCACTTGTACCTGCTTTTAAAAACACTATAGCAATAAAAGATACTGCACATTATTTAATGTCTAAACATAAATCTGTAAATCTGCAAAACACTATTCTTAAAGCTATGGAACCATCTCATGTCCTTTTCTGCTTTTGTTTGTGCACTACTGGCTCACAGCTTTTGGATGGGCTTCTCTGACCAATGCCAGCACAAGCTCCAAGAGTCACCTTTGCACATTGCTTGTGCTGCAAGTGGGGGAGGGAGTGCTTTCACTCAGTCAACGACTTACAGTTTCAGTTAATTAGTATCACACATCATTCAAGACAGAGGAGATATGATCAATCTCCACTTTAACCATGACAGAGCCACAGATCCAGAATGTTGCAAGCTATTATCGTTACCAAAGGTAATAATCACCTAGGATCTACCCAGTGAAAATCAGAGAAACGTACAAACACTACAGTTACGAATTATGCTGGCTTGCCTTTATTGTCTGTGTGTGCTTGTATGCATGTACAGGTGGCTTTTCTGAGCACGGGTCACTAGTCTTAGGACTCACTGTGGACACCAGAATTCATGGTGTGCATGGTGTCACAAAGGGCACAGCTCGGTGCCACCTGTGTATATCCTCCCAAACACCTTCATGCATCTCTAGGTGACACTGCAGCACACAACAATGCAAATGCCGGCTCAACAGCTGCTGCTATTATCCTATATGGTTTAGGAAATAAGGACAAGAAAAACGTGTACAGACTTGGTACAGACATACTTTTCCTGACTCATGGCTGCAATCATGGATTTGGAAGCAATGGATATGGAGTGCCGACTTCCCATTTATGATACAAAGTCCCCATCAATAAAACACGTCTCAGTCTGCTTGAATCACTTTAAAGTTCTAGAGATAAACACACAGCAAAAGCCCCAACCTGAAAGTGGAAAGGAAATATGTTGGTGTTATTATGTGGCTCTACACAGCCATAGTTGCTACCAGAGTCCGCAGGAGGAAGCAGGGCTCTGGAATGGCCACCATGGGGTCTTGTGTGAGTCTAACAGGCGAGCTGAAACATAGATGCTGCTCTGATACAATGTCAAGCTGGTAGTGACAGTGTGTACGCCTGCCAGCCCTGACAACAGCCCCTACGAATCCTAGCAGGGACTGAAGCAGAAACTAAAGCAAAACCAGTCAGTTTTCTTTCTGCCAAAGGAAAACAAGGACCACGGCAGAGCAGGGCAGCAGTACAGTATGCATTTGAGATCCAGACTCTACTGAGTGCTGTTAGGACATGGACTGGTTAACCACATAGAGGAAGTGTGATAGTTTGAATAAAAAAAAGGCCCTCATAGGCTCATATATTTAAATTCTTGGTACCCACCTGGTAGAGCAGTTTGAGAAGGATTAGGAAGCATGCCTTGTTGGAGGAAGAGTCACTGGGGATGACAGTGACTCTGTCTGGGTGCTGAAGCCCAGGCCACTCCAGTCAGCTCTCTGCCTCATGCTTGTGGATCAACTAAGTTGTAGGTTTCCCTTTGCTGCTCCAGAACTACGCCTGCCTGCTGCCATGCTCCTCACCGTGACGGTTATGAACTCTAACTTTCTGGTACCATGAGCCCCCAGGTAAATGCTTTCTTCTGTAAGTTGTGTGGGTCATCGTATTTTATTACAGCATTATAAAGGCAACCGAGATAAAAAGATGCCAACTAAAAAAGCAAACTTACGACAACATTATCAAGAGACAGCACACCTACCAGTGCACAAGACAGCCCTCACCCTGGAGTCGGCACTCGTGAATGAACTTGATACTTTCTTTAAAATGTCTTGTCCTATGCACAAAAAAGTGAAAAGTGACATTTACTATTTATCATATGATGAAAAGAAACATCTGGGATTTCCTAAGATGTCTTAGAGCAGTGGCTCTCAGCCTTCTTAATGCAGACCCTTTAATATAGTTTCTCATGTTGTGGTGACCTCCATCCATAAAATTATTTTCATTGCTACTGCATAACTTTAATTTTGCTATGTTTTCTGATGGTCTTAGGTTACCCCTGTGAAAGGGTCTTTTGACCCCAAAGGGGTTATGACCCACAGATGAGAGCCACTGTCTTAGAGTCTGCCCCATCTAGAGCCGGACCATACTGGGACCAGGGCTACTTAAGCCTTAGTTGGTCATAGGCACAGTGAGGCTTAAAGGCCTCCAATCATCAGAATTTTCCAGATTTATCTTCAAATCATCCCTGAATCACGTGGTTGCTGCTGACAGACACATGGAGTTCTTGTTTAACTTCTTATTTCATCTGCCTCTCACACTGGCTGTGAACACTGTATAGCCTCAGATCTCAAATAAGGGAAGAATACCAGTTATGTAGACTTCCCAAGTCTTAGAAGCCAGCTTATTTCTGACACCCTGGAAAGCTTGGAGACACTGGCTGTAATGATCTCCCTAGAGACCTCCCTGGCCATTCTCATCACTGGACCTATGGGAAAAGGAGAGTTTAGTTTCAACCTGTTCTGCCACTGTGTGTGGCCTTAGAAGTATGACTTAGAAAGCAAGGATGATGGCTCACAGAGGCAAAATATCAGTAAGCTTTGCAAACTCTGCAGTTTGCAATAATGGTGAATGTCACAGTTCTTTCTTCTGACCCTTACATGTTGGGTCCCTTCTATTCTGTGCATTTGTTCAGCATACAACTATTCAGGAGACCACGGTCAAGTTCCCTGGCAGCTGACTGGAGCATGGGCCAAGCAAAGGTTGTGATGGGTAGGCTCAAACCTTTTACCAGGTGTATTCTTCCTTCAGGTGGTTTCTAAAGCACTGAAACCCCCAAAGCTGCCTATATGCCCATTTGTTTCTCTATAAGCACTGAGTACTGGCCATTTACCAGGACTTATGAAAGGCTAAGAGATAGCTGGTGAGGACTAATTCTCCCTGCAGAAGGAAAGGGCAAATGACGTCCAGCTACTGCTACAGAAGAACTCCGTGGGGTTATGTTGGCAAGAGGTAGTGTGCTGGTTTGAACAGGAATAGCCCCACAGACTCATGTGTTTAGTGCCTGGCCAATAGAGAATGGCACTACCAGAAGGTGTGCCCTTGGTGGAATAGGTGTGGCCTTGTTGGAAGAAGTGTGTCAGTGTGTCACTGTGGAAACCAGCTTTGAGGGCTTATATATGCTCAAGTTACACCCAGTGTGAGTGTTTACTTCCTGTTGCCTACAGACCAAGATTAGAAGTCTTAACTCCTTCTCCAGCACCAAGTCTGCCTGCACGCCACCATGCTTCTCAGCAAGATGATAATGGACTAAACCTATGAAACTGTAAGCCAGCCCCAATGAAATGTTTTCCTTTATAAGAGTTCTTGTGTTGTGTCTCTTCACAGCTAAGACAGAAGTAAATACCAGGGGCTGGGGAATTGCTGTGATAGGACAGACCATGTTTTTGTTAGGAAGTATGTGGATGAAAGAATGTGGACTTTGGGAGTTTGGATTAGAAACACCGTTGAATCCTTTAAGTGGGGCTTAATGGGCCACACTCAAAAGAGCATGGAAGACAGTGGTGCTGAGGGGGAACCGAACTGTGTGGGCCTGGCTCAAGAGGTTTCAGAGGATTAGAACTTTAGTTTGTGGCCTAGAGACTAGTTCTTGTGATATTTTGGATAAGAATGTGGCTGCTTTTTGCCATTGTCTGTAAAGTCTGCTTGAGGCTAAATTAAGAGTTTTGGATTAATTCCATTGGCAGAGGAAATCTCAAAACAGCCTAGTATAGACTCTGTTGTACAGTTACTAGCACTCACTCTTATGAAGATCTATAATGAAAAGGAGCAAGCTGAGCAGAGAAAAATATAAAATGTACAGTTTGAGGAAAAAAGGAGCACTAGGAAGTAGAATGGAGCTAAGTACTGTGTTCAAGGAGAGAAACAGATTAAAAGAAAGAATGAATGGAATAAAGGGAGTGGAGACCTCATGGCAAGATCCAATCCAGCTAAGCTTCCAATGTGTGGAAAGGAATTAAAGAAGAGCTTAGGTCTGGGCATGGCAGTACATGCCTTTAAGCCCAGTACTCAGGAGACAGGCTGCAGATCTATGAGTTCAAGGCTAGCCTAGTCTTCCAGAACAGCAAATTTAGGCAGTGAAGGAAACTACGGAAAACAGAAGGCTGGTGAAGATGTAATTGAAAAAGGAGATCATGTTCCAGCCCTAGGAAGCAGCAGAACTTGGCAGCTTGGCAAAGCGGTTCTGGCTTTACAGTCCAGAGCAGAAGAAAGGGGTTATAGAATCGCCCTCCCAAACTAAGGAAAGCAGCTGAGGCCAGGCATGTGGCAAGGGTATCTCTGCACGGAGATCCAGAGAGGTCATTGTGTGAAGCTGTGAAGGTGAAGCCTGGATTGCCTGGGAGACCCCAAAAATGTTGGAGATGCTAGAGTCAATGGATACTTGCCATGGAGAGCTGCTAACAGGAAGTGGAAATAGTAATGATTTTAGCCACAATAAGGTTGATACTTCCAGGTTCTAGAGGCCATGCATATGCAGACAAGCCCTCAGGCAGAAGTGCCTAATGGCTCCCGGGGATGTTAAAGGCCCCCCCCCCGTGTGACCCACATGCAGGTGTATTACATCTTCCGCCGTATGACTCAGCTAAGCCCTTGCCTGCATGCATGAGCCCGTCATCTGTGTATGACGTAGCCACATCAACCCTCTATGCACATGTGCTAGCAGCTTTTAAAAGCTGGATGCGCCATCTTCTCCTCTCTCTCTGCACACTGACTTCCCCAGGCCTGTACACTACCCCTCTAATAAACTCCTAAGTGGATTTGTTGCATGTACTGTGTTTCCTCCTCACTCACACCAGGTAATTTCAGAAATAAACCAAGAAAAAGAAGAGTTTGCGTTGTCAACAAAGCTGACAGGAGTTGGAGATCAGAAGGTGCTTCGACATCAGACATGGAGATGGCAGAGTTTGGAGTTTGCCCATCTGGTTTTCAGTCTTGCTTTGGTCCAGTATTTCTGCACTATCCTCCATTTCCTCCATTTTGGAACAGGAATGTATAGCCTGTGTCTTATATATTGAAAATATGTGATCTGTTTTGATTTTGATTTTACAGGGGACTACAGTTAAAAGATTGTATGAGTCTCAGAAGAGACTTTAAACATGTATGAGACTGTTACAGAACATGGTGAGTTTTGAAGTTGGACTAAATGTGTTTTGCATTATGTTATCACTACAAGCCTATGGGGGCCAGGGAGTAGAATGTGGTGGATTGAAAAGGTATGGCCCCCATAGACTCACGTGTTTCAATGCTTGGTTCATAGGGAGTGGCACTATTAGGAGGTATGCCCTTGTTGAAGTAGATGTGGCCTTGTTGGAGGAAGTGTGTCACTGGAGGTGGGCTTTGAGACTCATATATGCTCAAACCATGCCCATTGTGAGAGTTCACTTCCTGTTGCCTGCAGATCAAGATATAGAACTCTCATCCCCTTCTCTATCATGTATGCTTGAATGCCACTATTTTTCATGCCATGGTGATAATGGACTAAACCTCTGAAACTGTAAGCCAGCCCCAATTAAATATTTTCATGGTGCCTCTTCACAGCAATAGAAATCCCAAGAGAGGTAGGAAACATTTTTACTAAAGTGAATGTACATATAACACACACACCCATGCCTGCCAACAACCACAAGAGTCACTGAAAGTAGAGATTCCAAGTATACCAACCTAAGGACACCAGACTGCTATAGAAGTCTCCAGCATGGCATGGTATGGCATGGCGTAGCATAGCATAGCATAGCATAGCATAGCATAGCATAGCATAGCATAGCATAGCATAGCTTAGCTTAGCAGTTTCTGATAACTTCCCAGAGAAAAGACTTCTAGATGTAAACACAGGGTTCAGACAACTGCAGTCTTGTTCCCAAATGGCCAAAAGCAGGCACAAATGTGTCCTTGCTAAAATTGTACACCTGGCAATCAGAAGTCTAGTGCAGTATCTGGTAGGAAGGGAAGGTACAGGAACAATCTAACAGCTGGTGGGGAGGGTGTCTCCAGGCATGGTGCATGTGTTGGAGAACTGAAGCAGGAGGGCAGAACCTCCCAAGTTACGAGTCAAACCAGGATGTCCCTGACATTGCTCTGACACCATAGCAAAACAGGCTAAGTACACTGATTCGGTTTTTGGGCAGCACAGTGCTCAGGTTCTGAGAATACTCTGCTTCTACCAGCTGTGGCCACAGAGAAAGAAAAAAGAAAGGGA
>PVIU01001481.1:142743-212655 GCA_004026605.1 Ondatra zibethicus | reverse complement strand
GCGAAAGTTGGCAGATGGAGAACCCATCAACAATGACACCAGGACCTATTTCTTCTGCATGTATTATCTTTTTGAGAACCGAGTCTTTTTGAATGCACTCCTTCCTAGGCCGGGAGGGATGGGGGCGGGCCTTGGACTTCCAACAGGGCAGGGCACCATGCCCTCTTTCAAGGAAGAAGGGGGAGGGAGGAGGGGTGGGAGGGTAGTGGGAGGGGACCGGGAGAAGGGGAAGAAAGGTAAAAATTTTATTTCTTTAATTATGTTCTTGAATGGAAAAAATAAAACAAAACAATGTATGGAAAAAAAAAAAAGAAAATGTCCTCCCAAAGGGAGTGGCACTACTTGGAAGTGTGACTTTGTTGGAGTAGGGATGGCCTTGTTGGAGGAAGTGTGTCATTGTGGAGGTGGGCGTTGAGGTCTCATATATACTTAAGATACTGCCCAGTGTTTCAGACCACTTCCTGTTGCCTACCAGATGTAGGACTCTCACCTACTTCTCCAGTACCATGTCTGCCTACGTGCTGCTGGGTCCCACCACGATGATATGGACTGGGCCTCTGAACTGTAAGTGAGCCACCCCAATTAAACGTTTTCCTTTATAGGAGTGCCAAGGCCATGGTGTCTCTTCACAGAAACCCGAACAGAGAGTACTCGGGACACACGTTTTGGCCCTTTCCCTCTAAATCTCATATCAGTTACTTAATATTCCACATCCTCTAGTCTCTCATTTGCAAAATAATAAAATTGCTCAAAGTTAAATAAGATAATGCATGTAAAGCAGCAGGCTAATTGATGTTGAATAGATGTTCCCCTTCTTCCCTCTATGGAGTTAAGATAAATAAGATTCCTATTTGTGCAATAAGCTAGCTTGTATATATTGGTATAATTTTACATATTAACAACTGTTTTATGCAAGCCTTCTAAATGCTGCCATGAGAAAGCACCTATAATAAGTTTAATAAGAATCTTAAATGAAATTATTTTGTTACAAAGAGCTTTTGTTTTAAATGGATAGCATAAAAGCTGCCAAAAAGGATTTTATTATGGCTAAGTAACTGATAGTATCTGATTTCTGAGCTTGAAGAGATGGAGGTAAATTGGTTTTTGTAAGGTCATGTGCCTGTCATTAGGTTAAGTGTTTTATGTTAAATTTTTACTATGCCATTTTACCAATATGGAAATAAGAGGCTAAGAGATAGTAAAATATACCATCCCATAGTAGATGTCTGTCAAACGTGAAAGTCACACTCAAACTACACCCATAAATTTCTCTTTTTTGCCTCGGTTGTGGATGTCATGCAAAAACACAATGGGTGTGACAACACACAATAGGTGATCAAGTGGCCTCGGTTGGGCAGCCTGTCCCCACTTCACAGACCTTACCAGTAAGAACATGAGTCCTGTGGAGTCAGAGGCTGCTACAGTACTACAGAGTGTGTAATTTGTGTGGCATCTGATCCTCTGTGGGAAGTCCTATATATGTGTTGCTTTTATTGGTTAGTGAATAAAGCTGTTTGGGCCAGTGGCTTAGAAGAGTAGAGTAAGATGAGAATTCCAAACAGAGATAGAGGAGAAAGAAGGCAGAGTCAGAGAGAAGCCACGCCATGTAGCCACTGCTGGAGACAGAGGCCTCCACCCAGGCCTGCCAAAACTTTGCCGGTAGGCCATGACCTTGTGGTGATGCACAGATTGATGGAGATGGGTTAGTTTAGGATAGAACAGCTAGCTAGCAATACACTTAAGCTATTGGCCAGACAATATTGCAAATAATATAGTTTCTGAGTGATTATTTCGGGTCTAAGCAGCTGGGAATGAACGAGCCCACACGTTGGTGTACCAACGTGGTCTGAAACCTTCGGGGCTGATGCCTGCCACCCACTTCAGTCCAAATGTTTTGTGCCCACTTGGTGTCAGGAGAAAGTAGCTGAGACCATGCCTGCGGCCCAGCAGGCCCCACCTGGGCAGGCAATGAGATGGGATCTGCTAGGAGCCCACAGGCAGGAAAGCATGGCGGATTCCCACCGCCATACACAGAGATAGTTCCAGGCCGCACAGTGCGCTGCATGGCAAATTTAGCTATTACTCAGATAAAAAGGGTTTATGCGCTGCAGTTCCTTCTCAGAGTTAAAGTGGTGCGTGAGGCTCCTACCTGGCAGTTCCAGAGCTGGTGGTAATGGTACCTCCACCATACTGAAAGGTGGAGAGAGGTGGAGCCAGCATCCAGGGCCACTGAGACCAAGCTGCTTACCATTTTAAGAAGTGGTCCTGGTCAGAAAAGGATTATAGATATGCAATAAAGACAGATTCATATAAAAAAAAGGACCTTTGAATGTGTCACAGTGTTGAATACATGTATGTAGGCTTGAAAGAGAAGAAAAAGACAGTAATAAAAAGAAGTAAATAGTTTAAAAAAATTAAAACAAAATCTTTAAAGAGACAGAGTACAGTCAGTCATAAATTAAAGGGGTAAAGAATAAAATAAGCCATGTAAAGATGGAAAATACACAGAGAGTCTGGATTATGTATATTATTGTATTTTCTTTGAATATTTTGACTGTGAATGAATTAAGTACAGAGAGACATTTCATTGTATGGACTGCTAAGCTAAACAACATATATATTTTAAAGGTATCTTGTCTTCAAAATTTGAGTCTAAGCATTTGTTGCTTTGGAAAAGAGGTTCTGCTTTTCTTTCCACAGAGGATGAGAACCTGTAGATTCCTTCCAGGCTAATGTGGTTTGATGGACCAAGACCCCCTTGAAAGGGCTTCATGAATCCCAAAATTACTTTGCCCAACAAAAAGCAGAAAGCAGTTTGGATAGAACTATGCCCAAATTCCCAAATATTGTTTATAAATGTTTGTTCACATTTAAAGGGGGATATAATATAGAGATGAATACTTTGAATTGGTATGGATCTTGGTTTATTGATGCAAATTCAAGGCCAATTTCATTATATGTATATTTCTGCTCTTCATTAAGGTATTATGTGTGTGCAGCTCATTTAAAAATGTAATGCATAATTAAGAAATACAGGTTAATAGAGAGTCATCTATTATAGTCAAGCTTGTAGTCAATGTTAGTACAGAGATGTATTTCAGATGGCTAGATATTCTCCAGATCTTTCAAACGCCACAGAATATGGCATTTAAAATGTTTTAAGAACTTAGACTTTTCATGATAATGAGACACATCTGCTCCTGACAGCACCAATTACTTCAAGAGGAAGATTGGCATCGAAGAGGCTCTTTATGGAGTTTGTTAGCCATTTGAGCAAGAAACTGCTCTTGCCTGAACTGCTTGACTGGACTTTCAGGACCCACAGAAAAATGACTGCTGAAGCTGTCTAAAGAAGGTGAGACGATCCTTTGGGGTTCCTGCTTCATGAAAGAGTCTGCCAGACATTCTGCAGGACACAGAAGAAAGTGACTGACAAACTGCCAATATAGGCAGAACTGTCTTTGAAATTTCTTGCTTCATGGAAAGTCTGCTGGATACTATGGTCCAGTAGGCTGAAGATGGGTGCCCACAACATTACAGAAGAACTTTGGGTGACTGTCTGGGCAGTGGGATGTCTCTGTCAATTCTAGAGTTTTAGAAGTTGCTTACAATGCACTTCCTGTTTACTTAGGTAATGTTTTATCCTTTTGGAGTCTTATAGTTTTCCTTAGTTATGATGAAAGATAAAGTATATATTAATATTGTAGCTATAATTCTTGCTTGATAGCTGTTTGGTTATATGTAATTTTGCTACATTAACATTAAAACCTTCCTTTTTGTTTAAACAGAAAAGGGGAAATTGTGTGGGAAGTCCTGTATATGGGTTGCTTTTATTGGTTAGTGAATAAAGCTGTTTCAGCCAGTGGTTTAGCAGAGTAGAGTAGGGCAGGAATTCTAAGTAGAGATAGAGGAGAAAGAAGGCAGAGTCAGAGAGAAGCCATGTAGCTGCCACCGGAGACAGAGGCCTCTACCAGAGCCCACCAAAACTTTGCCAGTAGGCCATGACCTCATGGTGATGCACAGATTAATGGAGATGGGTTAGTTTAGGATAGAATAGTTTGATAGCAATACAGTTAAGCTATTGGCCAAACAATATTGCAAATAACATAGTTTCTGAGTGATTATTTCGGGTCTAAGTGGCCAGGAATGAATGAACAACCTCCGCCAACAATCCTCTTGTTCTCCAAGGCCCATGGTGGAGAAGAGGTAACAGAGGTGAACAACAAAGGAAGACACCACACAGCATGGATATTACACCTCTGAGGACCACTGACCTTCAGTAACCCTATGTTTGTTGTAAGGGCACCTCTGGGAACTTGCCAGCCTCCCTCCAAGATAGCTATAGTCATCATCACTCTGAAATGTAAAGAAGTCTTCCTAAGCAGTGGGAAATCTGGCTTTCTCCTGTCCTGCCTGGCTTGACTCTTGGAATGTACGTGGATTTAAGTAAACTAGCCATCAAGACCCATATGTGAAGAAAAACTGAGAGACCCGTAGACTGTCTTGATTCCCAAACCATAATGAGATGGTAATACACCAGTCTTGTTTGTTTTCTCTGCCTTCATTAAACACACATCTCCTCATTTATGTGCTCATTCAAAATTAATCCACTGACCGAAGACAAAATCATCAGAGTCTCTGGTCCCCACTGGAGGAATCTTTCAAATAAGCAGATGATACCATGTGGAACTAAGGATGTCAGGGCCTGAAGATTGCTCCTTGGGAAATGGGTAATCTCAGGCACATAGACTTTTCCATTCCCATTACAACAATTAAGTCTGCTTCTTTACTAAACAATATTGAATGCTTTGCTACATATTAAAATGACACATATTTACTATAAAATTCTTTGAACTCATGTAAATGTTTTTTAAAGAGTTAATCACTGCTATGGTTTTGGTGACTGGCCTTCACAGTTCCTTTTGTCACCACCAAAGCACTATTGGGAGGTGATGGAACCTTTAAGAGGTGGAACCCAGTAGCTGGGTGAGGTAACACATGCCTGTAATCCCAGCATTCAAAGGCAGGGAATCATGAGTCAATTTGAGGGCTACACAGCAAAACCCAGTTTCATATATACATGTATGTATGTATGTATGTATGTATGTATGTATGTATGTATGTATGTATATCCTTGTAGTGGTTTGAATCAGATGCCACCCATATTTTGGGGCGTTTGAAACTTGGTCTCCAGAAAGTGCAACTGTTTGGGTTGGCTTAGGGGGTGTGACTCTTCCGGAAGAAGTACATCACTGGTGGCCAAGGCTGGGGGTGAGGGGGTTGGGAGGGATGCTTTGGCCATTCCTAGCTCCACCTCTCTCACTACCTGCTTGTTGTTTTAAGATATGAGCTCTCCATTGGTGCTCCAGCACCAGTGATAGAGATCACAGCATCTCTATTGTGATGGTGATGGACTCTCTCCCTCTGGAACAGGAAGTCCAAATAAACCCTTCCTTCCATTCCTTCCCTAAGCTGCCTTGGTCATGGTATTCTATCAGAAAGCAGAAAGTGACTAAGACAGACCTACTGGGAAGTCTTTGGGTCACTGGAGGCATGTCTATAAAGGAGACTGTAGGATCATAGTCTCTTTAATATATATTTTCTGCTTCCTGATATGATGTGAGCAGTTTGAACAATCATGTTCTCTTGCCATGTTGTGCTTCCTTGCCATGGGCCCCTAAACAAAGCCAATCAATTGTTCCTTGGAACCTCCCAAACTGTGACCAAGATACCTCCTTTTATTCTTAAGGCTGATCATCACAGGTATCTGTTTTGGTGATGCTAGCATAGTTGGACCATCATTGTGCCACCCAGACAAAATCACTGCTAACTTCCTGGGTTTTCTTGTTAAGTGAACTTACAGTTACAACACATCTGTGGGAACTTTGTGGGTCTCTCTTTTACTTAACTGCAGTTCTGGTGTTTATGGGAACTTGATTTACTGGTGTTTTGCTATTGGACATTGTTTATAATAATACAAAAGTAATTTTAATAGCCACAAATTCATTTATCATACATATATATATATATATATATATCAATTTGCTTGGCCAGCCCTTCTTCTCCTGCAGTTTTGATTTTCACTGTGATACATAGTTTTGTGACCAGCATTCATTTCACCCTTCTTTCTGTACCTCTGTTTCATTATGATTGATTGACAGCAGCAAAATTATTAAATTAGGGGGTAGATTGCTGAGCTGCCCTCTGGAAGCACTGTACTCTTTTACAAGCTACACCAGAGCATAGAGGGTAGATGGTAATAGAGAGATGGGTAGGATGGGGGAAAGCAGGCTGAGACAGAAATGTGGGGTAGACAGCACACAGCTGCATTACGCATTATGAACCCTGAACCTTGTTTCTCTTCAAGCACTCATCAGTGAAGGTGCTGGCCAGTTTTATTTATCTGGTTTCCAGGCACAGTTGCCTGCTAATCAGTGTTTCTGAGTCTTCCACTGTGACTGCCTAAGCTTGAATAAATGTGCCCCAAAGGCCTGGGCGCCAAAGGCTTGGTGCCCTAGGATGGCGCTACTAGGAGGTGGGATAGAGGTTTTAAATGGAAGGTGACTATAAATGGCAGTTCTTAGGTAAATGTGGCCCTACCCTCCAAGGGGATTATGGGATTGCAGTCTCTTCCTCTTGTTCTCTTCCTGGTTGAAGAGAGCAGTTTTCTTTCAGCATGTGCTCACCCATGATGCATTGCATCTTCAGAGAGCAAAATCTGTGATACTGCTCCATCATGACCCTTTAGAACTTTGAGGCAAATAAAACTGCCCTTTATCAGTCAGTTATCTCAGTCAGCTCAACAGTGATAGAAATCTGACAAACTGGGGGTGGGGAGGGGGCTCCATCTGAATTCTCAGAGAGTCTAACAATATAGGAAGTCACAAGTCAAGCCTTTGGTTTTAGAACCTAAATGATTTTTTTCCTCTTTTGAAAAGGCTCTCAGATGCTGAGAGATGCCATAGCTCCAGAAATATTGCTGAAAATAAGTCACTAAAGCATTTTCAAATTACGAAAGTCCCAGGCTTTCCTTCTTTTTCCTTCACTAAATTTTTATTCTTTATTTTAAAATATCCCATACTGCATTTCCAAACACTGAAGACAGAGAAGATAGTGTTAGAGATAAGCGAAGAGCAGGCTTTACAAGCACAGCCACTAGCAATGTTCTTCCCCTTCTGGGCATTTATTTATGCATGTGGCATTTTTCCATCTGGACTGGAGAGATGGCTCAGCAGTTAAGAGCACTGCCTGCTCTTCCAAAGGTCCTGAGTTCAATTCAAAGCAACCACATGGTAGCTCACAGCCACCTATAATGAGCACCATCTGTAATGAGATCTGGTGCCCTCTTGAGGAAGAGACCTGGTCAGTTGTCCTCATCAGCTTAGACCATGAAACCTAATATGGACAAGTGGTGCAGGAGAATTGTCTGTATTCTGTCAATCATGTTTTAAATAAACTCTGATTGGCCAGGCAGGAAGTATAGGTGTCAACCAGACAGGAAGTGGAGGCAGGGCAAGGAGAACAGGAGAATTCTGGGAAGAAGGAAGCTCTTCCCGAGACTCCTGCCCAGACCACTGAAGAAGCAGGATGTGACCTGCCTTGCTAAAAAAGGTATTGAGCCATGTGGCTAACATAGATAAGGATAATGGGTTAATATAAGCTACAAGAGCTAATAAGAAGCCTGAGCTAATGGACCAATCAGTTTATAACCTAACATAGACTCTCTGTGTGATTTTCTTTGGGACCTAATGACTGTGGAACCTGTTGGGAGGACATAAACCAACCAGGTCCTCATGTTACAGACAAGTCCACAGAACTGCCTTATATGGGCTGCCTGTGCATACTTCAGTATTGCCAGGGCATAGATTTCATTTCATTTTCATATCATTTTCCATCTATGCAACTGTAAACATGTTATCAGACTAGCTGAACTCTATGGAGAATGTTCACCCAAATCTCCATAGCCTTTCTTTTAGTAGGCCACTGGAAGCCCCCTCTATAAGCCAATTATATTGATACCTTTATGAATACAACTAAATCTGTAGGTGCCTTTGAGTTCACCGGGTTTTAGATGTAAAACAGTTATAATAACTAATTAAGACTTTCCAAGTGATTTCTTTTCTCAGTGACTTTACTTACATTACACAACCATTTACAACACTTCAAGGCAAAGTGTTCCCATCTTGTAGATGAAGGAACTGATAGGCAGAGATTCATTTTCTTTAAGATGCAAAATGAACCCAGAGATTAAGCCTAAAACCCCCGTTGTTCCAAAAATAATCCCCAGATTTTCTTCAAACAGTACTAGTATCACACTGAATCAAGGAGAACAAGTACCTAAGTCTTGATACACAATATATCACATTACTTTGGCCATATTGCCCTCCACTTGGAAGGTTCTAATTGTGTGGATTTGTGTCTATTGGAGTCTTGGCTTATCTTGCCACATGCTAGTTTTTCCCTCTGCTCTAGGCTTTGAAGGTTGGTAAACATCCTTAACTTTTTCTCTTCTACTTTTTCTATACTTGGTCTATAAAAAGCATATATTTTTTAACTGTGGTTTAATATGTTGAATTAATAAGTGTTACGGTAATACTTTTTCTCAAGTTCCTAGCCATTGAGTTTAAAACCACTTCTTGAAGACAGAAAGGAACACATATAAGATTTTACATGTGATAGCATGTTTGTATTAATCCAGTACCCACTGCATGCTAGAGGCTCATCCAAGTGTCTGGAAAAATGGTGGAAGCTAACAAACTTACTAAACAAACAGCTAAATCGATATTTTTAAATTATAATATTCTTAACTGCTATGGAGGAAACAGAGAGGGTTACGAAGTTTCATAGCCCAGGTGAAAAGAGAAATGATGTTTATCACCTTTAAGAAAATATCACACCATATTACTCAATTAAATAAAACAACTGAATTACAAAGAAGTGATGCATTCAGCCAAATGTGGTGCCTCACACTGGCCTAGCGCCACAGAGCTCGAGAGACTCTGGAGTTTAAGGCAAGCCTGGGCTAAACAGAGGGATCTGTCTGTCTCCCAAAATCCCTCTCTACACACACACTCTACACACACACACACACACACACACACACACACACACACACACACACACAAGTGGGGAAAGCAAAGTCTTTGACATATTCTGTAACTCTGAGTCTTTTTTTATAACTCACAATTTTGCAGTTTTCTGCAAATACATTGTTCAGTCTTCATTGTTAAAGTTATTTGTAGCCATTTCATAACTACTGCAATTGTGATCTGGCCTCGGGTCTTATTGTATTTTATAACATGTTTTTAACGTTAGAAAAGCAGGCTATTGATCTTTATGTAAGTACTTAGGTATTCAGTTACTCTGTTGAGCTCATTAATTCTTATTTTTTTTCCTATGTTACTTCTTAGAGTTTTCAGCAGCTATAATCTCATCTGCACAAAATAATAGCTTTCTTCTCTGTGGCATTATCTTTGCTTCTTTCTATTCTATTTTTATAAAGTTGGACAGAATGTTAGGAAACTGATAATGCGGTTATGAGCACCTTGACTGCACCTGGCTTGATGAAAAGGTCTTCATTATCATCACATTGCATCTGATGTTGGCTCATGCTTAAGCATGATATTTTTTAATCAGGTTAAGAAACTTGCCATCTAGTCCTGATTTTTAAGGAGCTTTTTATTAGGAACAGATGTTGAACTTGATCATTCCTGCAATCCCTTATGTGTTTCCTTAATGATCTCTTACATAATACAGTCATTACTCCTTAAGGTTATTAGCAGTAGCACTGGCCACATTTAGTCCTGCTGTTTGCCGGTTCTTTCTTTTCAATGCTGCAACATCCCCTGTGCCCTGTTAGCATCCAGCAGCCGTGGAGAGGAAGAGCAGAAACAGAGTTTCAGACTCCAGAGGTGGGGGCTGGAAGAGCTCAGGAGTTTAGAGTGTTTGCTCCACAATCAGAGGGAGCAGAATCCGGAGCTCAGCACCCACGTGGCAAGCCAGGCCTCACTGCAAACACCTGCATCCCCAGCTCCTGGTAGGACAGAAACAAAAAGATCACTAGGGCTGGCTGGCTCCCAGATTAGCCAAGAAGATGAAAACCATAAGTGTAAGGAGAGACCCTGCCTAAAAGGAACAGGCGGGGAGTGATGGAGGCAGACACCTGATGTTTGTCTTTGCCTGCTTGCTCTCACTCTCGCTGACAAGTTCATTCCCTCATTGGCCTTAGAGCCTACTTCTTCTGGATTCTGCTGTATGCTAGAGACCAACTGAGATATCCAGCCTTGATGGACTACAGGATTTTCGGATCTTCTGTTGATAGACAGCCATTGTTGGACTAGCGAAACACCTGTAAGCCATTTTAATAAATCCCCTTTATATATCCTGATTCACTAATTGTGAGAGGCAATAAATTTGGTACTCTGTATATAAAACTTTCACTTTGTGGAAAGATAAGGATAATGATGTTGCAGGTTGTATGCTACTAGCATCTCTAGATAAACTAGCAAAGGAAAAGAATGCTCTCCATGATAAAATTAACAAACTTCCAGCATCGCAGAACACAGTGAAGGACAACAATGACCTCAGTGATTAAATTGACTGGCCCCAGATTGCATAACAATCCAAGGGTTTCTAAGTGCCTTGGTTAGGGTTACTATTGCTATGATGAAACTCAATGGCCAAGAACAACTTGGGAAGGCAAGAATTTATTCGGCTTATACTTCCACTTTGTAGTCTATATCCAGGGCAGGAACTCAAACAGGGCAGGCTCCTGGAGGCAGGAGCTGATGCAGAGGCCATGGAGGGGTGCCGCTTACCAACTTACTCCTCATGGCTATGTAGTCTGCTTTCTTATAGAAGCCAGGACCACCCGCCCAGGGGTGGCACCACCTACAATGGTCTAGACCCTCCACCACCAATCATTAATTAAGAAAATGCCCTACAGCCTTGCCTATAGTCTGATCTCATGGGGTTTTTCTTAATTGAAGTCCCTTCCTCTCAGATGACTTTAGCTTGTGTCAAGTTGACATAAAACTTTCCAGCACAGCCCTGGAAAAGAATCTTCTCTCCAGGAGCCACAGAGCTCGAGTTGAGGAAAGCCAAACTGAAGCCCTCATTATAAGATTGGCTGAATTACAGAGGAAGCGCAAGTCCCAGGGAGGGTGTTGGCAGTTAAAGGATAGACATTAATTAGCAAAGAATGGAATCCTGTACTTGGGATGGAGATGTGTGGGAGGACACTATTGAGGCTGAAAACTTTGAACCTCAGAATCTCAAGGGGTTATCTCACCCAAGGAAGTGGTCTCTCCGCCCTCAGCAGAAAATGGGTTCCTACCCCACCCCCTAAAATAATTGCCTTTTCTGGTTTTGATCCAGCAAATTAATCCTTGTCTGCTAAACCAGCAGTAACTTTCACCGAGGAAGACACCAGACAAGACAATAGTGACGTCCCCCTCGGGGCCCACCAATAGTTGTCTCTGGACCTATAACCAGATATAAGTCTAAGCAGGTTCCTAGAGGGGAGGTAGAAGGATAGTCCATGAGGAGGCTACACCACTAAAGAGCATAAAGAGTTTGCTAATTCATTCAAGCAGAAGTCTGGGGAATATGTGTTCGATGGGTTTTTAAGTGAGGGATAATGGCAGAAAGAACATAAACCGGGATCAGGCTGAACTTATTGATAAGGGCCCACAGAGTGGAGATTCTAGATTTAACATGGAAGCTCTCACAGTTTAACAAGATGTCAAAGGTTTGTTTGAATGGTTAGCTAAAGCATTTGTTGAAAGATGGCCTACTGAGGAGGTGGAGATGCCTGATAGCCCTTGGCTTAGTTGTTGATGAAGGGATTTTTAAGGCTCAGGGAAATTGCAATGCTAGAGTATGAACGCTGTGTAAACCTAACCCTCCACAATGGGAGGGTCCAGAAGACACGCCCTTCACTAATCCTATAAGACGCAAAATGGTGTGTGGGGGGGTGCCAGCACACTGGAAGAGTTTTGTTGCCACTCTTTTCCTGTGCCAGGTCTTAGGGTTGGAGACAGTGATGCTGTGTTGGATAAATTAAATGCAACAGGGTTTAATTGGGCCCCAAAGCAAGCACAGAATCACCAAAGGCCTGGTGGTTGTAGTTATCATAATGGTCAGCATAGGCAAAGCAGTGTCCATAATGGCCTGGTCCACAATGGACAAGCACAAGCAAAGTGATTTTTACGGTGGCATGACTCATATGGATCTTTGGTACTGGCTAATCAATGATGATGTTTCCCGGCATAAAATAGATAAGAGGCCTACTGTATTTTTGTTTGGTGTATATAAACAGAAAAATTCTCAAACAAATGAAAGAAAGACTCTGCTGGATAGTGGCAAAGGAGAATCTCAGTTCATGAACCAGTTCCCAGATCTGAGCCAGTTTACAGGCCCAGAACCCCTTGAGTGAAGGGATAGCCAGGTTCCCCTGAGAAAGGACCTTGATAAATACCTGAACATTTTACTGTTAGCATTTCTACTAACAGAACATTTTACTGTTAGTCCTTCCCCATAGGGTCCTATGGTCTTTTACAAGGGTAACTGTACACCAGGGCAAAGAAAACCATCAGAAATCCTGAGGTCTTTCAACTGGTTCTGAATTGACACTGAGTCCAGGAGAACCCAAGAAAAATTGTGGTCCTCCAATTAAAGTAGGGACTTAGGGAAGTCAAGTGATTAAGGAGATTTTGGCTAAAGTCCAACTAATAGTAGATACAGTGGGTCCTAGAACTTATCATATGGCTATTTCCCAGTCTTAGAATGTATAATTGGGATAAATATGCTAAGAAGTTGGCAGAATTCTTGCACTGATTCCATGACCTACTATTATGAGGTCTATTATGGTTGGAAAGGCTAAATGGAAGCCTTTAGAGTCGCCTCTGCCAAGGAAAATAGTGGCTCAAAAAACAGTATTGTATCCCAGAAGGAACTGCAGAGATTAGTGCCACCATCAAGGACTTGAAAGATGCAGGGGTGGTGGTCCCACCACATCTCCCTTTAACTCTCCTATCTGGTCAGCACAGAAGACAGATGGGTCGTGGAGAATGACAGTCGACTATCAAAAGCTCAATCAAGTAGTGACTCCAATTGCAGCTGCTGTCCCAGACACGGTGTGTTAATCTGCTCAAGTCAGAACATCTCCTGGTACATGATATGCAGATATTGATCCAGCGAATGTCTTTTTCTCAGTACCTGTCAATAAGGACCACCTGAAGCAATTGACTTTCAGTCGGCAAGGCCAGCTCAATTTCACCTCAATTTTGGAGATGCATTAACTCTCCAGCCCTGTATCATCACTTGGCTTGAAGGGATCTTGATCACCTGTCTGTTCCATAAAAACATCACATTGGTCCACTATATTGATGACATTATGTTGATTGGACCAAGTAAGCAGGAGGCAGCAACCACTTTGGTCTTCTTGGTAACACATATGTGCCCCAGAGGATGAGAAATGAATTCAGTCAAAATTCAGGGCCCTTCTACCTCAGTGAAATTCTTAGGAGTCCAGTGGTGTGGGGCATGCAGACATATTCCTTTTAAGGTGAAGGGTATGTTATTGTACCTGGCACAATCCTGGCACCATCCACACAACATTTAGTGGGCATGTTTGGATTCTAAAGACAGCATACTCCTCACTTGGGCATGTTACTCCGGCCTACACACGAAGTGACTCAGAAAACTGCTAGCTTTGTGTGGGCCTGAAGCAGGAGAAATCTCTTCAACAGATCCAGGCTGCTGTGAAGGCTGCTCTACCACTTGGACCACCTGATCCAGCAGACCCAATGGAAACTGAGGTGTCAGTGGCAGATAGGGATGCTGTTTGGAGCCTTTGGCAGACCCCTAGAGGTGACTCATAGAAGAGACATTTGGAATGTTGGAGCAAGGCTCTACCATCATCTGCGGACAAACATTCTCCCTTTGAGAGGCAGCTCTTGGCCTGCTATTGGGCCTTAGTGGAAACTGAACATTTGACAATGTGCCATCAAGTTACCGTGTGACCTGAACTGTCCATTATGAGCTGGGTGTTAACTGACCCACTGAGTCATAAAGAAGGACGTGCACAGCAGCCATTTATTATAAAGTGGAAATGGTAGGTACACAATCAGGCCCAAATACGTCCTGAAGGCACAGGAGAGCTACATGAAGGTGGTACCCAAATGCCTCTGGTTTCTACTCCCATTACAAGGCCATCTGCCACCAAGCATGTACCTTTAGCTTCAACAGGTGTACGCTGTGATCAGTTGACTGAGGAAGAGAAGACCAAGGCCTGCTTTACTGATGGTTCTGTACATTACACAGGTACCACTCAGAAGTGGACAGCTACAGCATTGCAACCCCTTTCTGGGATAATGCTGAAAGATACCAATGAAGAGAAATCTTCACAGTGGGCAGAACTTTGGATAGTGCACATTGTCATATGACTTTTTGGAAGGAGAAATGGCCAGATATGCTATTTTTCACTGATTCGTGTCTGTAGCCAATGGATTGGCTGGATGGGCAGAGACTTAGAGTATGATTGGAAAACTGGTGAGAAAGATGTCTGGGGAAGGAGTATATGGATAGATCTTTCCTAATGGGCAAAGGATATGAAGATACTTGTGTCCCATGTAAATGCTCACCAAAAGGTGACTTCAGATGAGAAGGACTTCAATAATCAAGTAGTTAGGATGGCCCATCCTGAAGTCAGCCTCTTTCCCCAGCCATCCTGTCACTGCACAATGGGCCCATGAACAAAGTGGCCACGGTGTAGGGATGGAGGTTATGCATGGGCTTGACAACCAGACTGCTACCCACAAAGGCCAGTCTGGTACAGCTGCTGCTAAGTGCCAAATCTGCCAATAACAGAGATCAATGCTGAGCCCCAGATATGTCACCATTCCCCAAGGTGACCAGCCAGTGATGTGGTGGCAGGTTGACTACAGTGGACCACTTGCTCCGTGGAAAAGACAATGCTTTGTCCCTACTGGAGTAGATACTCTGGTTATGGATTTGCCTTTCATGCACGCAATGCTACTGCCAAAACTATTATCACTGAACTTACAGAATACCTTATCCACCATCATGGTATCCACAGAGAGAAGCACAATACTGGGTCTATGAACACAGAATGCACTGATCCTACTACGTTTCCCACTGCTACCAACTGAAGTAGCTGGTCTGATAGAAAAATGTAATGGCCTTTTGAAGACACAGTTACAGCACCAATTAGATGGCAACAACCTGGAGGACTGAGGCAGGGTCTACAGAAGGTGGGATAGCCTTTGGATCAGTGTCCAACATATGGAAGAGTTTCCCCCATAGCCAGGAATCAAGGGGTGGGAAAGGGAATCGTTCCACTCACTGTCACCCCTAGTAACCCACTTCCTGTTCCTGTAACCTTGAGTCTTCTGCCTTAGCAGTTTGGCTTGGAGCAGGGTGGGAATGCAGGGCTGGGGGTTCCTGCTAGAAGCCCCAACAAACATTCTACTGAACTGGTAGCTCTGACTTCCCCATGTCCACCTTGGGCTTCTGATGTCCTTAAGTTAACAGGTTAAGAAGGGTTGATTAGGAGGGGTGATTGAGCCAGATTACCAAGGGGAAAATTGGATTGCTTCTCTTCAATGGGGGTAAAAAGATTATGTTTGGAGTGCCAGTGGGTCCTATAGGACGTCTCTTGGTGCCACTGTGCCCTGTGATTAAAGTCAACGGGAAACCACACCAGCCTCATCCAGGCAGGATGGCACAAAGAACAGACTCATCAGAAATGAAGGTATGGGTCACTCCCCCAGGAAAAGAGCTAAGACTTGGTGAGGTGCTTGCCAAAGGTAGAGGAAATACAGAATGGGTCATAGAGGAAGGTAGTTATGAATACTAGCCAAAGTCACATGACTAGTTACAGAAGCAAGGATTCTAAGTGACATTAGTGTTTCTGTTGTATTTTCTTTTTTCTTTTAGTATTTCAAGACAGGATTTCTCTGTGTAACAGTCCTCGCTGTCCTGGAACTTGCTCTGTAGACCAGGCTGGTCTTGAACTCATAAAGTTCCACTTACCTCTACCTCCCAAGTGCTGGGATTAAAGGTGCGCACCACTACCACCCAATTGTATCTTCTTAAGAATGTATTTGTAAGGATATTTGTGTTTCTTTCTTCAGTTTCTTTAACATGCAACATAACATCAATTAAGAGAACATCAGTGATCGTCACATTTAAGTTTCAAGGACCGAAAGAATGTCCCTCAAAGGACATTGCCACATAGTCTAAATTCTTTTAATGTGTTTGCAATTGTACAAGAGATAGTTATCACATTATAAACTATGTGTAACTATGGCCTGGTTATTGTTTTCATCTGGAAATTAGGCATGCCATGGAAGCACAGTTGTGGGTCAAGCTGACAAAGGTGGACTTGTGATGGCCAACTTGACTACACCTGGAATTAACTAGAACTCAAGTGTCTGGGTACACTTGTGAGGGATTTTTTTCTTAATTAAATCATTTGAAGTGGGAAGATCCACTTGTAACCCACTTTTTTGAGGTGGGATGGTCTACCTTTAATGTGGGTCGCACCTTCTGGTGGCAGCCTATAGAGGACATGGAAGAAGAAAGATTTTGCTCTTGCCTGCTAGTTCTCGCTCTCACTGGCAAGTCCATTCCTTCCCTGGCATCAGAACCTACATCTTCAGGATTCCAGCATCTACTGAAGACCAGCTGAGACATCCAGCCTCGTGGACTGAACAGCTACTGAATTCCTGCCAATGAATGTTGGCAGACAGTCATTGTTGGACTAGCTGGACCACAGCCTATAAGTCATCCTAATAATGCCCCACCTCTCTATAAAGACACAGACAGACAGATTCATTCTGTAAGTTCTCTTCTTGTAGAGAACCCTGACTAATACAAAATCTGACTCTACTTTGCAACTTCTGAGAGAATAACATGTGTTTGATTCCTATCATTCTACTCTTTCCTGAAATGGCTCCAAAACAAAGATGTTTTAAGAACAGAAACTGGGATTCCCATGCTGGAGGAAGAACTCCCAGAGAGAGAACATGGTCAGGCCTGCAGAGACAAGTGTGCTCCTTTAGCCAGCTTTGGGGCCCTCCAGCCCTTCTCCCCCATGCCGCTCAGGGTGAGGAGGGCATAGAGATCCACTCTTGTGATGACTTTTTTTCACCTCCCCCAAGAGCTAAAGAGTGATCACTCAGGTCCACATGCTTTAGATTTTGCAGAAAACTGTTAGATCCTCAACTGACCACATAAACCTGGATCTGTTCCAGAGATAGCCTAGGAGAGGATGGTTCAAATGAAAGTGTGGTTTTGTTTTTAGGAATTTCGTTCAAAATATGAAATCTAGGACAGGAGATACAGCTCAGTGGTAAAGCATTTGCCTGGCATGTACAAGGCCTTGGCGTGTGCAAGGCCCTGGCATGTGTAAGGCCCTGGGTTCTATCCTTGAGATCAGGAAAAAGAAAGATCTTTCAAACTCCTAGGATCTACTCCTGTGGAATAAGGAAGTATAAACTTTTCTTCTGACTTAAAAGAAAGTGCCAACCATGGCATCTTTTAGAAAACAGATTAAATTCAACTTTAGTTTATTACCAGGACAACTAATGATTCAGGAAGAAAACAGTGATAACCACAGAACTTTTTCCTTAAAAGTATCTTGCTTTTGGAGGTCCCATCTAAAGCTATAGCTTTATAATTCAGAATACCATTGAGAAAGTAGAAGAACTGATTTTTATCTTGCTGAGATTATTTACACCAGCAATTGACAGGCTTCATTGTTTCCCAACTAAGCAACATAATTTCACTTTTCAGCATCTAGAGAAATAGAATAGGCTAGAAGACTTACAGTCTGGGGAGGGAAAGAATAGCGTATAATTAATGAGTTGGAGGGCGTGAGATGTTTTTCATCTCTGTACTTACAAGCAATTCTATTTTTTTACTCATGTTCTCAAAGAATATTACAGAAGACACAGTTCTAAACCATAGCAACATGTCTGAAGCTCCTCGTTTCCTTTCTTCCCTATCTCGATCGTGCCTCCTGTTACCTAAGCCTGTCTGTCTCACTTCCAGCTGGTAGCCAGCGCTCCTCTGAGAAGCTGCCCTTGTCCTGGAGACCTTTCCATCCCCACACCTAGAAACATTTTTCTCTCTTACTTATTTCATATTCATTTTCCTCTCTGATGAAAATGTTCTGGTCTTTCCTATGCACTGGCTGGGAAGATCCAGAGGGAATCATGGGGAGGCTTGGGGGTTCTCCTTCATGGTGGAATGTGGAAGAGGTTATAAATCTCAAATCTTATTTTTTATGACTTACCATCAATGTAGAACATTTAGTCAAGACATAACTATAAAAAATGAACATAACTATAAAAGATGAACTCCCAAGTCCCTCTGGCACAGTTTAGTGCAGACCTAGGATGTGGGGTGTGAAGGCAAGAGGTACTAGGGAGCCCAAGACCCAAGCTGTCATCCTTCAGGGAGAAGGAAAGGAAAAGAGGTCCTGTCCACCTCTCCACGGAAACTCTGAGTCTCTTCAGCTTGCTTCCCTGTTCTCTCAAGCCCTGTTCTTTTTTACTTGTACATTTTGTTGACTCTGTCTCAATCACCACTGCTACCACTCCAGTCCAAGCCATGACCAGTTCCCATGGAGTGTTGCCATGACAAACACATAGCTTCTTATACACTTTGTAAAAAACTGTCAACATCTCATGGCTTAAACCAACACCAATACCTTACAAATCTTCAAGCCTGGATCTCACTGAGCTAAAACCAAGGAAATAGCCAGCAGGGCTGGTTCCTTCTGGACTCTTCAGAGAAAAATCCACTTCCTGCCTTTTCCTATCTCCATGTACTGCCTACCTCCGCTATCTCCAAGCCCACAGGAGCTGCGAAGGCCTTTCCACCTGTTCCCCTTGCCTCCTTCTTTTCCTTCCCTTAAAGGACTCTTGTGATGACCTCGGTCCCCCTTGGATAGTCCAGAACTGTTTCTCAATTTTATGGATAGCTGACTAACAATGACAACCCTGTCTACCACATAATTCCTCATGGCCACATGAAATAACATTTCTGTACTTTCTAAAAGTTAATGGCCTCCTTGGCAGGCCATTGCTTGCCATGCATCCCAAGTTGCTCCCAGCTTCCACCCTTGCCTGGCTTTAATCTCCTCCTCACTCAGCAGCAACGTAATCCC
This sequence comes from Ondatra zibethicus, assembly GCA_004026605.1. NCBI lineage: Eukaryota > Metazoa > Chordata > Mammalia > Rodentia > Cricetidae > Ondatra > Ondatra zibethicus. The sequence goes on along the minus strand of PVIU01001481.1, from coordinate 193,457 downwards.
ATGTTAGAACACTTTCCACAAAACCTTAGTGTGCCCAATGCCCTCTTGTACTACTCAACCCAGCTGCAGCTCTGTTAATCTGTTTGTGGATAGCGGATACTCCTGTTCTGCCTGGGTCATCCCCACTGTGTGATAGGCCCTCAGGTAGCAGTCAGGCAGTCTGATAATGTCTTCAGCTTCCTTCAGGAGTAAGGCAGCTGCTACACTCTCTGTTATCTTTGCTTTTGCCTTAAGGTGTAGATTGGGCTTTGCAATCTATAGCTCTATAGTTCAGAGAAACTGGAATAGCATGAAGTCACCTGGGCCTTGAAGGATTGAAAACAAGTGCTAGACCTTTAAAAAGCGTTTAGCGTCATGGAGACCTAATGTGGTTGAGCAGGTAAACATTAGGCAATATTTGAGAAAGTGTCATAGAGAGAGTCTAGAAATTATGCTACTTTATTTCCTGTTCTGTATATCTACTTATCCCCACCAACATTAACTATTAAAACTGATTTAAAAACAGGTCCTTTCTAACCCATGCCCACCCCTCCCTTAGACTCCAGTTCCTAGGGTGCCCAGGATATAGTTTACTGTGCGCTCCTGCCCAGGCTGTCGGTTGGCAGCCCATGCTTAGGAGATGGGTCATGCTGGCTAGCCTGAGAAAAGGGGCCAAAGAGAGGAAGCACCGTTTCTTTCTAGGACTCTGGGTCAACCTGGGCCAAGTCACCAAGTCTCTATGCTAGGGTTCCCCTACTTTATCTCCTTGGGTTTTTTGATTTTGTTTTTGTTTGTTTTGGTAGGAACTTACTGTGTAGCTATGGTTGTCCTGAACTCAATGTGTAGACCTGGCTGGCCTTGAACTCAGAGATCAACCTGTCCCTGCCTCCCAAGTGCTGGGATTAATGGTATGCCCTGCCACACCTGGCCTCCTACTTTATCTCTTAGTGGGATAGAAAGAAAGTGAGCAGGGAATTAGCCAGAGTTCTCCCTACACATGTTAAGCCAATTATTCTTTAGCCAGAAAGACTTATTTCTACTTCAATCAAATATTGTCCCTACATAAACTCCCCCTTCGTCTGTACGTGTACTCCTTTTTCAGTTCTAATTAAAACTTACTAACTTGCATTGTGATTTTCTCTTTAAATTTAATAAAAATAGTTCTATTTTTTAAAAAAAAAACCTTCAGAAGCCACTCTCTTAAAGACTCTGAACTCATTATAAGAGGGAAGTTGATGTCAAATACGGAAACACGGTTTTAAAATTAGTTTTGTTAACCATCTGCTACCTTAAGAGCTGGTGATCCTGAATCCTTCACTGCCTACAACCTAGGAGTCTTTGCTGATCAGTGATTCCACATAGTTGCTACTACTCCTTGACTTTCTTTGTGTTTCAGATGTCCCAAGATCAAGATAGGAAGCCTTAATGTGGCACCAATACCCTGTCCCTGATGAGAGAAGATTGTGCCCACCACAGAAGAGAAGTCACCCAATCCAACATCATACCATGTATCAAGTCCATGTCAGGACTGAGGGTCAGCAAGATGGCCACCGCCATTCCCAGGCATGCTCAGTGTGGTCATTCACAGCAACAGGTAGCATGCGGCTGCTCACATGGCAAAGCTTGCCTAGCTCAGCCTTTGCCCTAACTTCTCAAATCAATCAGAGAAGGACTACTTATCATAAAGTCCTGGAGCTGAGAAAAACCCACCCGAGACTACTAGCTCATCAGACTGGCAACCTGTGTAAGACATGATTCTGGGCCCCAGGTGCCTTCCAGTAGAGTTGGACAAGCAAGAAAAACACAAAAGATTATTCCCACAAATGTCTAGGAGAGCAAATACCTGTCATGGTCCGGATTTGAAGAGCATTAGCTGACAGTAGTCACACGTGTTATTGTTAGTAAAGGGTGCTGGAAATGCTCCAGCACCCTCGCTGCCCATACCACATTTCCTCCTCTTAACACTTAGACAGGCTCAAAGGGGGCTTGCCGGAGGGCGGTATCAGAGGAGAGGCTTGGACTAGGTATCTGCTCCTGCTGTCCAGGAGTATGAAGAGTCAGAAGACAAGGCCTTGCCAAGTATCGGAGCCAGGGAAGCCTGGTAGGAAGGTGGGACCCAATGCCACTGATGGGCAAAAGAGGAAGGAGTAGGAAAAGCCAAGAATAATCTAGAGCAGAAAAGATACTAACTTAGAAAAACCGAAGACAATCCAGGGAAGATGTCTAAAACCATGCTAGCTGGATACAGCCATGGTTAACCACCAGAAAGTCGATGGGTCAGGGGCTATAAATGATGCTACAGGACAATGGTCCTCAGAGTAGGGTCCTGATGCCCAACTGGTGACCGACCCCTGAGAACCAGGTAGATGTGCCGATGCTTGGACTGTGTCCCAGATTTATTGAAAATGAAAGCCCAAGGATAAAGCTAGCACCCAAGTAAGGAACTGCAGTCAGGCAAACTGCACATCTGCTCTTCTTCCACTATGTAAGAAGAATCACCCAGGAAAATTAGAAAGCACCCACATCCACGGCCCACACTAGATCAATTCATCAAAATCTTGGAGGGATGGGACTGTGGAGCACTGGTGGCTTCTAAACTCCATGGGAGAGTCTGAGGGAAAACCACTGGCCATGAAAAGCCTTCCTAGGGAGAAATGCCTCATAAATTATGGGTATTAACGTGTCATAATACCCATGCTAGAGACAGTGGAGTAGTTTACAACCATGTGTTGTGGTTTATCAGTCCTTGTCTTCAGCATCCATGCAGCCTTAAATGAGATGTCTTATTTAAAGGACACTTAGCAGCTCCCGACTGCAGCTAGCATCGTGCTGAAGACCTTCTCTCTCCAATGTCAGCGTGCAAACTGTAAACCTCTAAAATTGGTAGAGGCAAGATTTTTGGAAGCCTGAGACCAGCACAGTAAAGTGGCTGTGCATCATCCCAGGGTGGTGCAGTAAACACCAAGCTTGGCTCCTTTAACTGAGATGAACTCTGCAGTCCGTGGTGATGGAAGCTTTGCTCAAGTCATCGGGGCTGTGGTCTTACACTGTCTGTTCAGTCTTGCAAGCTGACTTGGGATTTTACGTGGCTCTCCTGAATTCCAGGCGGTAGAGGAAAGTGTGGTGCCATGCCTGTGTCTTCCTTCCTGGCTTACAGCCTCTCTGACCTTCCCTCGCCCTCCTCCTTAGCCCACCGTGTGATCTGAGAAATGCCAACTCCACCTCCTGGGAACCGAGGCTTGCCTGTGCTAAGCTCACTTGGAGCTCCCTCCAGCCATCATAGCCATTATAATTACATGCAATTATTTGCTAAGGGTGCTTATAAATTTACCAGAGAGGTCTAATTAATTCTACTCATAATATCCTCCAGCCTCCCATCATATTAAGGGTCCACTCACTTTCTTCTTCTGAGTAATTAATCTGAAAACAATCCATGTTTAATAGTCTCTAAAGAATTTCCAGGTTACCCACTCTGCCAAGCTCAGCCCAACAGAGGCGTTCCCCCAGGGTCTCCCGGGCAGTAGAGCTGCCACCCCACCCCACCCCTGCCTTCCACATCCCCGTATACTAAGAAACTGCCTACCTGGCATCCTCCTCAGGCAGCCTACTGTCCATGGGGTGAACCAAGCCCCCTTCACTCACAATAACTTTTTCTGGAGATTTGTTCCCTCTTTTTCAAATGAGATGATGTAAGAAAAAAAATATAAAATAACCCTGTCACTTCTGCAGAGCCGCCCCTCTGAGCTCAAGGTTGGCCTCCCAGTCAGCTGAAGGGCTAGGAGGGCGGCTGGTAGAGAATGTGTGCTGACTGGGCTGGTAGAGAGGCCATAGCCTCTTTAGAGGTTTCCGACCTGGGGCTCACAACTCCTTCGGGCTTCAAGTGACCTTTTCAGAAGGGTCACCTAAGATATCTGCATATCAGATATTTATATTACAATCTATAACAGTAGCAAAACTATAGTTTATGGTTGGGGGCCGCCACAGTGTGAGGAACTGAATTAAAGGGGCGCAGCGTCAGGAAGGCTGAGAACCACTGTTCTAGGCGAACATTTGTGTCTGCTGCTCCTGTGCTCCAGGGCCTTCCCAGCCTCCCCCGGGCCTTCGGTTCTCAGAGCACCTTCTCCTTTCCTTCTTTCTTGGAAGCCACCATTCTTGCTTGGTGCTCATTGTTTCTTGAGCTATCTGTGAATTCTTTTTGTGGGGTATGGAGACCCATACTTCCCATTGCTGACCCCTTGGTCTGCTAGCTGCTCTGTGATCTCTTCTGTTGCCATAGTCACGGCCCTACAGCTTTCCCTGCCTTCTTAGCATACTTTTTCTGGTAGCTCTGTGGTCAAACTCCTCCCCTTGGCTGCTTTCCCTGCCCTCTCGTTCTGCCTGCTCTTCACTACCTCAACCTGTTGTGTTTTCTCACAACTACTTAGACACGGTAGGAAGGCCAATTTCTAAGCTCAATGACTCCAAAATCTGAACCACTCAGTTTACATCGAAGTCAGTAGTATGATATCTCTGGTGACTTATACTCCAAGATGAACGTGGTTGTCACACACTGCTCCTCAAAATTTCATCTGACCCCAGCAGCAAGAACAGAGATGCCCACATTCACAGCTAGTATTCATTCATTTGTAGGCACTGGTCTTCATGAATGGGAAAGAAGCCACATCTTGAAGTTTCTCTCAAAGGTTGATATTGACATATCAATATCAATATTGATATTGCCTATATCATATTCTGCTGGCAGGCAGTGAGAACCAGTTAAAAATTAGATTCCATGATTTCTAGTTTGTGAAAGGAAAGGGAACAAAGGAAAGAGAAGAAAGAGGGAGGGGAGTAACAGGGAACCAACATGAGCAAGGTACACTGATTGACATATATGAACATGGAACCCGCTGTTTTATAGACCAACTAAAAATATTTACTTAAAATAATTTAATACCCCAGTCTCCCCTCCAGTCCATCGGAGACTCTGAGAACGGCTCTGGGACTGGAGTTCTAACGAGTTGAGATGCACATTCGCTCATGAGCCCCTGGACCTTTGGACTGCTAGAACCTGCATCTTGGACGCCCCAAAGGCCCCTGTGTTGAAGACTTGGTCCTTAGCATAGCACTACCAGGAGTGAGTAGAGCCATAGGTGGAGGAGGCCTTATATCTCTTAGGGTGTAGCCTTGAAGGGGCTATTGGACCCTAACCCCTACTTCTCTTGCTCTCCACTCCCTAGCTCATGTGTGAGTGGGTTTGTTTCATCGCACGCTTCTGCTATGACATGATATCTCAACACAGTTCCAAGCAATGGCGACTGTTGAACTGAACTGAAATCTCTGGACAATAATCCAAATTAAGTCTCTGTTGCTTATTTGTTTGCTTTTGTTTTGTTTTGGTTTGGTTTTAGTTTTTCCTGGTGGGGTTTCTCTGTGTAGTCCTGGCTGTCCTGGAACTCACTCTACAGACCAGACTGGCCTCAGACTCACAGAGATCCACCTGCCTCTGCCTCCTGAGTACTGGAATTAAAGGCGTGCATCACTGCTGTTGGCTAACTCTTTACAAGTTGCTTATCTGGGGTATTTTGTCCCAATCCAGGAAAACTGACTCGCCTAGAGACTGACTGGGTTTTAAAGTCCTGACTTGTTTCTCTGTGCTTCCCTTCATCCGCAAGAAATAGTTTCTTTTTCAAGAGACTGTTAAAGGTAACAGAAGACAAGCTGGAAGTGTGGAGACCAGCATAGGATAAGAGGTCGGCATGGAACAAGCTGCAGACCAGCTTCCAGAGAGGAAAGTGCTCCTTCAAAGCCACTGTCCATGCCTACTGTAATGATTGTTCTGTCTCTTTAAGAGACAAGCCACACCCACTCTCTTCCTGCCTGCAGCCTCAGACCCCCATTTTCTCTCTCTCTTGGTCCCCCTCTCTCAGAGGCAGCCTCTCTCCCCACTCTCTCTTCCTTTCCCCTTTCTCTTCTCTCTCTTTCTCTCTCTCTCTCCCCCTCTCCCCTTTTTCCTTCCCCTCAATAACTCACCTAGTAAATGTTCAACTTTACTCTGCATGGTGTATCTGCCTCTCTCTCTCCTACCCGCTGCTGCTGCCACCACATGGCTGGAACCATTGGGGACCTGCCTCATGGTCTTGTGTGCCCGCGGGTCCCCTGTCTGCCAGGGAACTTGCGGCAAAAGCATTACACCTACCCCCAGAATCTCCCACAACCTCAGCAGGAATGGCACTTCCCTGATGGATAGGTAAGAGTAAATGCCTGTTGTTTCCTTTTCCTCTAAGGAACAGAGCCACCCCACAAAGCATAATTCATCACTGCTCCTCAGGGTCCCAGCTCCCTCTCATAAGAAGATACAGGTGGGGTCAGTGTAGGAGGAAGATGGTGTCACTCTTACCCACCCCCACATGATGGCATCTAATTCAGGTTCAGTACGAAGCTATTTGTTGTTGTTGCCAGAGATCCGTGGGAACCTTGTGCTTCTCATGCATTTATCCTGGGCTTTTTAGACCTACAATCCAGGTTCATGTGTGGAATGTTCCCACCAGAGGATGTAACTAAAGGATTGTTGAAGATGCAGATGATGCCATGACATGTGGAGCTGGCACCAAGGAACACAGCAAGAAACAGCCACCATTTTGGCAAGGGAAGAGACACTGACCATCAGTTGAAGGGAGGACCCATAGACTAATGGGGATCAGAGAAGCCTGGACCCTATAACCCCCTTTGCCCATGTTGGTGCTTTGATAGTGAGTAGGCAAGCCAACAAGACTCCCCTGGGGACTGCAGGTTGGGACCTCTTCTCAGAACACTACTTGTTGAGGTTCTGAGCCTTCCACCCTCTCCTGGAACTGCTTTGGATGGACTCTTACTGCCTCCCAAAGCCATGGCCGCTTTAGCAGCCTGAACTCAAATGGAGTGGCCCCTACAGTGGTCTGAGGACACAGCATGTGCCTTGGAATCTTTGAAAAGGCCACATCATGTTTATCTCCTCCCTCTACCAACAACATGCTTCTCTCCACCTGCTCTTGCTGGTGCAGAAGCCCAAAGAGCCTCCAAGGAACCCGTGAGCTGGAGCTTTGCTCCGGGCTTGCTGCCCAGCGGCCTGCCGTGAAACTCTGTTCCACTCCCACACAAAGTAACCATCTCCAGTCTGGAGCTCTTGTCTGGAGCTAGGATGACACTGGCCCACACCTTCCTAGCTGTGCCTTAGCTCTGACTCAGAATACTGATAAGAGATGGGGCACCATTTATTGGAGAACTTTGAAACCCCAATAGTTGTTCTGATGAGGAAATCTGGGGAAGGTACTCTAACATCAAGTAAATTAGCACAGGAGCATGTCAGGGGGCAAAGTCAGAGGAGCCAGGGGGGGCTCAGTCACTGCCAGAAGAAACACAGTTCAGCACCATCTTTCCTCAGTGGTCTCTCTGAGAGGCACCTCTCAGGTAAGGACAGAGCCAGAGTCACTGAACAATAACCAGGGACAAAGTCTTAACACACACACACACACACACACACACACACACATCTGATGACCTCTTCTTTCTGGTGGCCCTTGACAGTGAAGACTGGGCCAAAGAACTTGGCCTTTGGGGCAATAGTAACCAATGTTTGAGTCCCATCTTCTGTACCACTACCTGTGTGGCCCTGAGAAGCCACTTCACTTTGCTGAGCCTCCCTCCCCCTCTGTAACACAGAAGCAGCGCTCATAGAGCTGGCGTGAGGATTGAGTGAGCTAATGTATGTAAAGCTCCTGGCACACAGCCTGGCTCTCAACCATTAAGCTTCTTGATGTGACGAGTTATGACTGGTCTCCTGTAGCTGATTCGGTCGCTTGCCACAGTTCTAAATGGAGAGACTGTTTACCCTTGAGCAAGATACGATGTCAGTTTTCAGCAGCTATATGGGGCAGGGAGCCATCTAACAAGCACAGATTATTTTTATCTGCCATCTTTGCATTTGAGATGTTGCTGATATGATGCAGATCAACCCTTCCTGTCTGGCCTCTGCTCACCCACATTGTGGGAATTATATAACTTCGCTCGACCTCCAAGGGCGTGAAACAATTGGCTGCAAGTGAAGGACAAGGCAGAGCTCTACTCAAGGCCAGAGGCCAGGGTGAGGAACCAGCTGAGACTGGTATAGTCAGGACTAAGCTGTCACCGGGGTTACCACTCTATAAATGAAATCTCCTTGATCTAGTTGTGAATTTGGAGTTGTTCACCATTTGGGCAGAGTTCACTGTAGGACAGCAAGGCCAGTAGTTAAATAATATGCTTTAGCCCAAGTAGAGGGAATGCAAAGAGAAAATATCACATGCATCAGAGAAATCAATGTTCAAGGCTTCTTCTATCAGTGGAACCCACATCCTTTCCAGACCCTTCATCAGCATCTCCTTCAGGGTTCTGTTAGCAATAGAAGCTTTAGCTGCACTGTCACCATCTTCCCCCATGTGTCTTGACAACCCTGGGCTCCAGCTTTGAAAACACAGAAATGAGCTTGACTTCGCTCCCATCTGAGAGGCAAGTCTGTAGGATCTCAGGACCAAGGGTTAGTGTATCTTAGAGGAAAGACTGTTTTGGTCACCCAGTGAGTGACTCTGAGCTCCTCTGGCCCTAACTCCTCCCAAAGCCACACTGCAACATGCTGTATAGCAGGATGAACGCATGGGACAGAGATTGTGGCTACATCCTTTGGCTTTTTCTGTTCATCACTCCTGTTGCTGCTCTGAGGGAGAAGCCTACAGTTGATTTCTTTGCTGTAATCACCTCTTCCCAAATGATTTAGGGTTGATGCTCATGACCTGGGAAATGGATGCCTCTGACCTGTGCTGATGGCACCCAGAGGTGAGGGGCCCAGGTGCTCTCAAGGACTGTGGTTGCCTTAACTTTTGTGAAACCAAAGCTTAACCACCATGCAGGAAATGGACACTGACCCCGCACACACATAAACACCCTGTAGCCCTTGCCTTCTGGATCACATTGTGTGAGCTTAAGATGGGATCCTTGGGCAGACTAGCCAACAGAACAGTGGTTCTCAACCTGTGACTAGTGACCCCTTTGGGGGTTGCCTATCAGATCTCCTGCATAAACAATTCATAAGAGTGGCAACATTGCAGTTAGGAAGTAGCAACAGAATAACAAGATATAACAGAATAATAGTTGGGGGTCACCATGACATAAGGAACTGTATTAAAGGGTCGCAGCATTAGGAACATTGAGAACCACTGCGTCAGAATGATAATAATGTTATCCACTGAGTGCTGTCCAGATAAAAAGTCTCATGTGCATTGCTTCAATTTCCCCACTATTTCTTTCATTTTTTTTTTGACTGCCAACGTGTAATTCACATTGAAGAAGACCTGGAAACTTCAGGGTCACATAAACCAGAGCCACGGCTATATCCTCCAAGCACCAAAGCACTTAGGACACCTAGGCTATCCTGGTGGCATGCATCTCTGCAGGAACAACTTGGGCACATTATCTCCCACGTCACTGCGGGGAAGTTAGTAAGAGGCTGTGCCACTTCAGGATGAACTAGGGCTTCTGCCCAACTGACAACTTTCACCAACTATGGACTCTAGTCAGTAAACAGACAGACCTGAACGTTGCCCAAAATAAAACTGGATGTGCCCCCATCATTGACATGGTACAGTTGGACTTTTACCAAGTTACCGGGAAGGAGAAACTCTTTAAGATGTCTGTCATAGTGAGGAACAAATTCCTCAGCAGAAACACTGAGGAGAAAGGCAAAGGTGCTTGGCGATCCTATGTCCTGATGGCTTGAATTCACAAAGATGGAGATTTGTTAAATGCTAAGATTTTTTTTTAATTTTTCCCATACTCCTATGAAAACTGGCATAATTTTTGCCCATTTTATGGCTAAAGAAACTATATTATCCAGCTTTGCATTACTATAACAAAATACCCAAAGAAAATTGACTTCTCACGAGTAAAGGATTCTTTTCTTAAAGTTCCAGACTAGTACTGGGGGGGCCCATTTCTTGTTGGGCCTCTGAGAATGGAAGCTCTCATGGTAGTAGCTCAAAACTGCTCACACCATACGGCAGGAAGCGATACGGAAGAGAAAGAGAGCAGGGTTCCATTAGTTCACACCTGAGGACCTCCCATAGTGCCCCACCTTCTGAAGATCTACTGTATGTCCCGCCCTAGGGCCCAGGCCTTAAATACAAGAGCCTTATGAGAGTAACTCTGTTGAAACCCAAAGAGAACTTGAGGAGGTAAGGGTCTCACCTACATCACACAGCTAGCCAGTGGCAGAGCCAAGACTGAACCCGCTCTACAGAGGCCAGAGTTGACACCAGATATCTCCCTTAATCATTCTCTACCTTATTTTGCAGCCAAGTCCGTTACTGACACTGGAGCTTACAAATGTAGATAGTCCTACTGGTCAACAAACCCCAGGGATCCTCCCAGCTCCACCTCCCAGACCTGCAGATACAGGCGTGCACAGACACACTCACTGCAGTTACAGGCGTGCACAGACACACTGTAGTTACAGGCATGCGCAGACACACTCACTGCAGCTACAGGTGTACAAGACACACTCACTGCAGTTACAGGCATGCGCAGACATACTCACTGCAGTTACAGGCATGCACAGACACACTGCAGTTACAGGCATGCACAGACACACTCACTGCAGCTACAGGTGTGCAAGACACACTCACTGCAGTTACAGGCGTGCACAGACACACTCAGCTTTTTATGAGTTCTCGGATCTGAACTCAGGGACTTGCACTTGTGTGGCAAGCACCTTACCAAATAAGCCATTTCCAGCTCCCGGACACCCTCTTCTGGTACCCATAGACCTGTCTCACCATCCTGTACTGACACATGGGATCCACACTGTAGTCTTCCAGCTCAGCTGACTTTGGACAATCCAGTCATTTGATCAACTGCAGTGTCACCTGGGGTACCTTGACTGACTCAGACCACTTTCAAAATTTCATTTAAAGCTATGAACAGGTCAGAGTCATTCTCCCCAGGACTCTCTGGAAACCCAAAGTTTTGAAATGGAAACCGTGAGTTTTCCTGACGTGAGAGGCTCAGGCCACAAACTGCTCTGATTCTTGTGACAGCCTGAGCCTGCTTCCTGTCCTCAAAGCGGTAGATGCTCAACCCCAGTGTAGCTGTAAATTATTCAAACCGGAATGATAATCCTTTAAATAGAATCACAGGTCTCCCTCTGCCATCATGTCCTTGTCTTTTAAAAAAAAATAAGGACCTAATAATAATAATGATGATAAGGACCAACATCTCCACCAGCTGTCCTTTTTTCAATAATTTCTAGTAAAATTAACTAAATATAAATACTATTTTATAATTAGCCCAGCTACCTGTGACAACTAGAAGAAAGGGACAGGGCTTGATACCAGCAAAAATTCAGAGTCCCTAAAACTCATTTCAAGCCAGGCTTGGCAGCAAACGCATATCATCCCAGCACTTGGGAAGCAGAGGCAGGAGGATTAGAGGTTAAGACTGTCTCTGGCAACATAGCAAGTTTGAGGTCAGACTGAGCTATGTGAGACTGACTCTGTTTCCTGCCCCCCTAATCCCTCTAAATAAATAAAGGCTGAAGAGATGCCTAAGCCAGGAAAGTACTTGCTGTGCCAGCATGGGGACCTGAGTTTGGATCCCCAGCATCCATGGAAAACCAGGAAGAGATAAGAGGATATGTTGGCCAAATAGTTTTATCAAATTGATGTGTACCAGGTTAAGTGAGAGATTTCTGTCTCAAAGAATATAGCAAAGAATAATAAGAAAGACACCTGACATTGACATCTGGCCTCCACATGCATGCATATCCATGTGCACATGTACCCACACCCACACGTGCACATAAATGAACATATATACACAGAGAGAGAGAGAACAAAAATTTGTAAATAGATAGATAGATAATAAACCTAATTTCTGCTGATGCATTAACCCAGCCAAGGGTTCAGGCATGCCCAACAGCCAGACTTACCAGTCACGTGGCTCATTCCCCTGTTCTACACTTCCTTGCCTGCAGCCATAGAGTGTGTTGCCAGTTTGTCTGTAGGATTATCATGATGTTTAGTAAAATAATCCAAGTGAGGCACTTGGCCTGGTGTCAAGCAGGCAGAAATGTATAAATGTAATTAGAACCATTCAATTAAAAAAATTCCTCCCAAGAGATTTGCTTCTGCAAAAGTGAGCTCTGCCTGTGCCGAGTCAGCCTCCTTAGCCGTCAGGACTGACCCAATGAGCCATCCTGAGGTGGAGAGGTATGTAAATATGGACCTTTCTGGGATGGGGGGTGGGGAGTGTTCCAGAATCCCAGAAGATACCCAAATCTTGGATGCCCAAGTATGCATAGAATCCCCAGAACCATAAAAATGCAAATAAATGCAATAGCTAAGTATTTACTTATAACCACATCTGCACACACATACACACATGCACATACATGTGCACTCATGCACACACACACACACACACACACACACACTTCAAGATGACTTACAATCCCTGACATAATGTAAATGCCATGTTAGTAGTTGTTAAACTGTATTACTTAGGGAATCATAACAAGAAGTTTGCATATGGTAAGTACAATTTTTTTTCCTAAATATTTTCTGTTCACAGTTGATTGAACACAGGGATGCAGAATCAATGGATTCAAAGGGCCAATTGTAAGTCTCCTTGCATGAAAATGGACAAGATGGAGTTTGGCTGTGGGTATTGTCAGTGGCTTCCTGGGGCACCCGGATATAAGCATTGCTTCCTTGCTACTCCATTGCCTTCTTGTCCTCAAGCTCCAGGCTTACACCATTCAGTTTCCCTCTCTTTGTTGCCAAAGTGACCCTCAAGGCTGGTGGTACAGCGACACAGCTATGGTAGGATTCTCTTCAAACCAAACACATCACGTGACCTTTGGATACACACTATTGGGTCTACTCATTTCTAAGACTGCCCCAGCTGGGGTTATAGTCCCTTATCTGGGCAGTGATGCAGGAGACAGCTCTGTATCAGAGCTAGAATGACCCTTGAAACCAAGATGGGCAAGTCTTCAACAAGGTCTTCTGGGTCCCTGTTTTGCCAGGGAACCCACCATCTTAGCAGCAACCATGCTGCCCCTGGGTAACCCTGCTGGTCCCCTCAGAGGTGGTATCTGTGCAGAGGCACCAGGCAAAGTCAGGGGTAAAGAACAGCCCAACCGTGTTTTCTCCAGCCCTTGCTGCTTAAAGCCCGTGGTTGTGTAAGGGCTTTGATGTACACAAGGATCCTTTCATCGTGCCCTGTTTTCTGCAGGTCTCATGCTCGCCCCTCCCCTGAGCCCCACCCCCATGCCACAGTCTCTGTTCTGCTGGATCCTCTGGCCCCAGTTTGGAGTCAGAGGACAAGAGACTCCAGAGGTTTTTATCCCTCTGCCGGGCGGAGTTTCTGTCTTGACAGTCCAGGTTGGGGCCATATCCACGAGGTCCTCATCCGACCTCGCCAGAGCCCAAGCACTCATCATACACAGCCAGTTTAACTCTGGGCTACCCAGGGGGTGGGAAGGTGGGATGGACAGCAGAACAACATCCAGCACAAGGCAAAGCTAAGTTGGACTTCATGAAGAGTTCCCCTCTTCTTATAACCCCCCATTAGGGCTTCTTGAGCACCACCGCTGAGGCTGCACGTATTAGAGCCAGGCTCCCCTGAGACGCCTTCCCAGCCCTCTCATGTGCCTCACCAACAGCTCCTTGCATATTCAGTGATCACACCACAAAACTTTACACCTTGTGGCTCTCTTGTTCCTTTTTATGTGTGAATTTTCCTTTCCTAAAAACACTTACAGATCTTTTTAGGAACAAGAAGCCTGCCTTACTTGCATTTTATTTAAAAAAAAAAAATAATGCCTCACAACAGCTGTTAGGGTGTCAGAGAGCTAAAGGCACTCAATAAATACCATCAGAGGACAATGAATGGGTTCGGAGCGGGCTATCATCCAGCACGAAGCCTGCACACCAAGGCTCAACACTGGCTGGATGAGTGAATGCATGAACGAATGAACGCCCTCCCCTGCATCTCCTACTTTATTACTGCAGTCCTCTGATTCGCTACCATGGTTTTCTGAGAGACAATAAAAATATAAAAAGATAGAATGAAACAAAAATATAACAAAGTGGGATGACTTCATTTGGTAGTTAGAGATAGCTCTCCTCCCTAGGGGGATTCCTGGCTCCTTGTCCTCTCCTTTGCTGGCAGGAATGGAGACACACATTTGGAACAAGCATCCCAAACACCCATGCTCTTGGGCTTTTACGTGCATCTCATTTCACACACCCCCTGCTTCTCCAGTAACTGTAAAGCAAGCCACAGTATGGCAAATTTTAATATAAAAACCCGAAGCATACATTTAAACTGGTACTCAGAGAGAAAAATCTCGCATAGTACTTTAAGTGCTTTTAGCTGTGAGCTGCATCCTGCACACAGAGATTTCTGTTTACTAATGGTGGCAATTAAGGCAGAGTCTAAGGCTTCACAATGCTGCTGCTTGCTCTAGCAGATATGCTGATCAATTCTCCTGCCACACATAATTTTTGAGTGTAGCTCAGTCTGCTGTATGTGGCATATCCCCAGGCTAGGCAGCTCCTGTTCTGTGATATCTCTCTTCTTGGTCATACCCAAAACACCGCTTGGCAGTGACCAATGAAGCTCTGGGTGATATCTGAAACAACAGGCACAGATATGCTAGCCATGTAACACATGACCTCTTCTGTTTTCTCATTTGCAGAAAAAAGAAGAAAAACACAGATGCCGCTGCAATTGAGTGTACTTGTTTGCATAAAGCATTTAGAATGACTGTTCCACAAATGCTCATCATTGTGAGAGATATCGCATTCCAGTACACTGGTTGTGGTGTTAGGGAGAAATGCAACATGGCTCTATTAGGCCATGAACACTATTGGAAGGAAAGAGAGCAAAGAAATCACAAATCCTTGCCTTCCCATTCCTCGTTGCTCTGGGTGTTTGCTTTCCTGGTGTTTGTAGAATTGACTGATGCCTGCAAACAAATGTCCTCTTGTATCCGACTTCTAAGAGGTGACATTTTCTTCTTGGACATCATGTCCACATACAGTCACCCGACCTCCAAGGCTATATCATAAAATGCATCATGATATTTCCCTCCCTCTCTTGGATCTTTCTGGTGGAAGCAATGAGCCCACTGTGAGGAGGGATAGTAATAGGGGCACAGAAGCCTCCAGT
Source organism: Ondatra zibethicus (assembly GCA_004026605.1). Taxonomy (NCBI): domain Eukaryota; kingdom Metazoa; phylum Chordata; class Mammalia; order Rodentia; family Cricetidae; genus Ondatra; species Ondatra zibethicus. The sequence goes on along the minus strand of PVIU01001481.1, from coordinate 178,256 downwards.
TGACTCCCAGAAGGGGGCTACCATAGATGCAAGTCCCATTCGAGTTAAGATGTCAGATGGCTACAGCTGGCAACATCTGGACTTTGGGCTCAAGAGAGGACCTATACCAGAACCTCCCAGTAGAGTAGTTCCAGATCCTTGGCTTGTAAAAACTGTGGCATAATGAATATTCACTGCGGCACACAACTAACTGGTTTGCAATGTAACTTATTGCACAGCAATAGATTCTAATGCATTCTGCAGTGCACACAAGAAGGCCTGAGTACTTACTCTAAGAAAATTAGCATAAGATAGAGAAAGGAAACCCAAACATGCAATTCTAGTTACTAGGAGGCTAAGGCAGAAGGATTACAAGGGCTACAGAAAGTTTGTGGTAGGCATTGGCAACATAGCAAGATGCTGTTTCAAGATAAAAGTCACTAAGGGGCTGGAGGTGAGGAGATGGGGCTCAGTGGCAGGATGCTTACCTAGCATTTGCCAGGCCCAGGGTTCCATCCCCAGTACTACACATGTATTACCCATGCCCCATATCCATACAAAGACAAAGGAAAGAAATGCAAAGTTTTGAAGCATTTCCTTCATTTTCCTCAGGGATATAGAGACTGGTCCCAAGGGTGCTATAGTGTCCTCTGTCACACTTCCATCTCTCCACATGTATCTGAAGACACAGGCTTTAGCACAGGTGAGTTAGGCAGACACAAAGACTGGACTTTTCCTTTTCACAACTCCTTCTGGGAACATATTCTCAGAAAACTTCTTAACTCGCTAACAAGGGGCGAGAGGTGAGCCTCCAGGGCCTGTTTTATTCAGTACAAGGTACAGGGCACAAGTCAGGGGAGGGAGAGTGAACATCCATGAATATTTGTGCCTCGGGAGAGGAAACACAGCGGGTGTGAAGATGAGAGCCAAGAGCAGAAGAAGGTCAAAGGCCAAAGGCCCCCATGTTAATGATTCTTCTTTGTTCCTTCTGCCCCATCTCTGCCCCTTAAATAAGTACTAACCCTGTAAGACAGGTGAGATGCATGCATCGTGCGTCAGAATGAAGGAAGGGATGAGCCTTCGCATCAACACCTACATCTTGGAATCAAGATGCCCAGCGGCTCTAGAGCACAGAGCGTAGGATGGCATTTCCCAGAACTGTGATACAGGGGAGGGAGGGCCTTTGAGGTCCCTGTGGACATCCTGCATCAATGAAATGTCTGGAAGGATGGCATGGAGGGAAGAGAAGGAAGAAAGGGGAGAGGGATGCAGAGAAACAGATGAGTGCTCCTAGGGCCTGGCAACCACAGCCTCTGCTTTATCATTGTACATTCAAGCTTATCCGTGGCAGAAATTTTGTAATCATTTATGGAACAAATGAATGAGCGAGTGAATAAATAATACGCAAACAAATAAACTGATCAATTAACTTGAAAGTAACAATCTGAGGTAGATACTCTAGTTATCCACTCAAGCTATCTACTCAGGGCTGCAGTGGGCCTAAAACGTGTGGCTTTGTTTTGTGAGCTTACACAATTTATCATTACAGAGGTATCTATTGACTTACATACTGTCTATAATGTAATGCATCATGGCTTACAAAAGACATGATTTCTCCTCCTGACCCCCCAGACAAACGTTTGCATTCTGTTCTCACTCTCTGATGTCCATCTAGGGACAGTGAATAGGGTCGCTTGCAGAACGGACGCCACAAACCAATGCATGGGTCAGTCTGCAGAAAGCAGAGCGAAGAGGCTACAAAGGATCTTGCTTGTGAGATTAATGCTTTGCAATTCCCTTCCAACATTGCTTCAAGATTTTGGAACCAACCATGCCACTCTGCTCTGCCTATCTGAGCACACAGGTGGGGTATTTGAGTCTTCCACCCGTGCAGTTCCCCACCAGCCACACAGACTACATCCCCCACACAGCAGCTCTGCTGGGGGCACTGGCTGCTGCAGATTAGCTCAAGCCCACTGTCTTTATTCCTAGTCACATGGAGAATTTCAATAAAAAGGAGATCACTCCAACGGCAGCTGTCAGCTCCGGTGCGGTCCTAGTAATTACCACCTTGTCAGACCTCAAAATCCTCCTGCAGTCCATGCCACAGTGCCGATTCCATCTGAATTTATGAATTATTTGCAGAGATAATGAAAGCTATCAGATTCCTTTTCAACTACATTCAAAATGAAATTAGCCAGCAAGAAGGCCATTAGGCAAAGATCCTCACATCCTTAAATAGCAGACTGACTCCCCTTCTCTTTACCCAGGCTCTCCAGCTAGACCACCGCCTCCTCTTCTTCTTCTCACTGAACTGGAGGAACCACCTCGTTAGAGGTGTGTACATGTTAATAAATGTGCATGTGTGTAATATACAAGCATGTACGTACATGCACTAAACTTGAGGAGCCATACCATTAGAAACTGCATATTTTTATGAGTGTACACACATACATGTATGAGTATGTGCATATGTATATGTATAATGTGTATATGTATGTGTACATGTGTCTGTGTACTTGTGTGCCCATGTGTATGTGTTTGTGTGTACATTCATGTGTTTATGTATGCATGTATTACATGCATATGTGTGCATATGTGCACGTGTTTGTGTGTACAGGTAGATGTGCACATGCATGTTTATGAACATACATGCTTGTGGGTATGTACATGTATGTGTGTACATGCACCTATATTGCACTAGTTTCTTTTTTATCATTGTGACAAAATATCTTAAGGGACTCAAAACTTTATTTTGGCTCAGAGGTTGAGAGGGAATTTAGTTTATCATAGCAGGGAGGCATGGCCGCAGGAGTCACCCAGCCCATGGTGGTGCACAACAGAGATCTTTAAAGGTAGCTGACAAGGGAGCAGAAGCAACAGGCCAGGGTGTTTGAAGGGATACCCTTCAAAGTCCCACCCCCCATAAGTGATTGCTTCTGCCAGCCATGTCCCAACTCCTAAAGGTTCCACAACCTCTCAAAAAGTACAATCAGCTGGGGAGTAAGTGTTTAAACACATGTGCCTATGGGGGACATTTCAAGTGTGACCCATAACAGTAAATATGTATATGTGCACATGCGAGTGTGTGTGTAGACATATGTGCATAAATATAAAAACTACTCATTCTGGATTTTAGGAGGATAAAAGGGTTAAAACAGAATTTCACTTTTTATTCCAGGCTGGCTTGGAACTTATTATGAAGCTCAGACTGACCTGAAACCCACGGCAGTCTTCCTGCCTCTGCCTCCCACATGCTGGGTTTAAGGAATGCGCCTCTACAGCTCAGCTAACAAGCTGCTTGTTCAGTTCAAAGGGAATGGTATTCAACATCTTCCTTCTCAGTCTCTCCCCCTTTCAATGCCTGCTACTGAGGGTGACAATGTGGAAACCAATCCTTGAAAACAAGACAAAAAAGCTACTATGACACTAGGGTTATTATTGGTCTTCCCCCTTCTTTCCACTGATTATCTAGTAGGTGATTTAGAAATCTACTACTAGTAGGTGACTCTAGCCTTCTTCTTAAAATCCTCCCCTACCTTCTAAACATCTCAGTAACCAAATGACATCCAAGCCCAATGTACCTGTGGCAGGAGCCGCCACACATTCACCAAGCAAGCCCTGCCTCCTATGTGGGCGATCAGGGGCACACAACTGAATTCTGGTCAAAAGAAGAAAGAGGGAGAGCTGAAATCCCATTTCCATGCCCAGCTCATCCAAACTGTGCCACAGGATCTCCTAAGACTGCTCCTTCCTGTTGCTGAACAGAAAGAATGCTGTAGACCTTTGGGCCATAGAGGGGCTGTGAGATGGGAGGAGCCTGGACTGGAAACTCAGACGGAAGCCACAGATAAACCTCTACTGAGTCTGGAGTTTGCCTTGTCCCATGCTTGGCCTCCACAGTATGGAGGCTGAACCAACCCTGGTCTACGTTCTGGTTTCTATGCTGAGGCTGAGGAGGCTACTCCTGCACCATAGGGGTGTGTGACAGAGGCTCTCTGCTCACACAGAGAAAACTTCCTCTGACAGGCTTAAAGATGGCTCAGAGGGCAAAGATGATGCCAGAGTCTGCTTCTGTTGTACTTATGGGGTTAGATCCGGGCATGGATCCCCACACACAGCCAGTTTTTCTGTGGTTTGGGCTCCTGGATGGTATAAGAGAAAGGAGAGAAGACGTAGTGAGAGTGATGGGCATGGAAGCTGTCAATCACCAAACATGAAGTCAAACTCTCTCTATTACTCTATAGCTAGGACTGCCATAGTCAACATCAAATTGAGCCCATTATTTTCCCCTAACCAATATATCTTCCTCAAGAAATAGCCCAACACATGGCCACTAGTGGGCTGCCCATGTCCTAGTGGGCGGCCCCACACCCATGCACATGTGGGTAGCACTAACTGAACTCAGGAGTGTTCTAGTTTGCTCCCCGTTGCTATGATATAAACACCATGACCAAAAGCAGCTTGGAGAAGAAAAGGTTTATTTAATCTTACAATTCCTGGGTCACACTCCATCACCAAGGGATGCTGGGCAGGAACTGAACAGGGTCCTGGAGGCATGATCTGAAGCAGAGGCCATGGAGAAAGTATGCTTGCTGGTTTGCTTCCCTCTGGCTTGCTCAACTACTTTTCTTACATAACCCAGACCTAACTACCTAGGAATGGCACCACCCACAGTAGGCTGGGACTTCAGAAAAATGCCTCAGAGACAAGGGCACAGGCCAGTCTAATATAGGTAATTCTTCCGTTGAGGTGCCCTCTTCCCACACGACTCCAGCTTTGTGTTGTTAGGAAGCAAAAATAGGACATGAAGTTGGGAGGAAGGAGGTGTGACAGACACTAGGGGGAGCTAGAGGGAGGTAGCTGCCGGCGAATACAATCAAAATAATCTGTGTAAATATACGTTTTCAAAACTAAAAAATACTATTTAAAAAAGGAATAGCTCCCAAACCTACCAAAAAAATCCCCTTTTCGTCAAGCCCCACAGTTTCCCCCTCTTCCTAGCAGCCTTCACAATTATCCTTTGTATCTCTTCTTTCCTGGGCCAATTAAACAGCCCAGGAACAATGGGCTCCAGCCTGATGCCCACTCCCTGGGGTTGAGTCCTAGACACAAGTCTACCAATGGCTCACTTGTCATCTCTGAGAATACAGTAAGTCTCTGTCACTTCACTCTCCTCATTTGTCAAATAAGAATTAGTGACAGAACCTACCCCTTGCCATGACTGTGGGGATACAATGAAGTTCATAAAACGTTCAGGCCACTGCTTAGCACACAGTAAGTGTTCTGTAAATGCTTGACCCAGACACCTTTGTAATGTATCTCTCACCTGAGTCTCTGCTATACATCTATCTCCCAACCCAGCTGACTTTGTTGGAGTAGGTGTGGCTTTGTTGGAGGAAGTGTGTCACTGTGGGGGCGGGCTTTGAGGTCTTATATGCTCAAGCTGTATCCCATGGGGGACACAGTTTACTTCCTGTTGTCTGCAGATCAAAATGTAGAACTCTCAACTTCTCCAGCACCACGTCTGCCTGCATGTCACCATACTTTTCACCATGATGATAATGGACTAAACCCCTGAAACTGTAAGCCAGCCCCATCTAAATGTCTTCCTTTATTAAAGTTACCATAGTCATGTCTCTTAACAGCAATAGAAACCCTAAGACACCATACAAATCTACCATGTTTCTGACCTTTTTCTTAATGCTCAGTCATATAGGGCCATTCGGGCCCTCTCTTATACTAACTCTGACATTTCTACTTTACCCCAACAACAGGGGCCCAGTAGAATAACCAGCCAAAGATACATCCAACTCCAGCCTAGCAGTCATTGATAAATACCCAAACTCAACTGCTGGCGCCATTCGTACACAACAGCTAATGCTATCCACACACGTTAAGTATAAAATAAAAGTAAATGGTCATTCCTGAATCCAATGCTGAGTGACATTCCTGGCAGAACTATCCAGAATAAAACAATCTTGACAATGCTTAAAAATTCTCTCTCCCATGATAAGACATGCGGTTATGGATTTACTGAAGAATTTCTTCTGATTGATAATTGTGGAAACTAGAATTTTCTACCAAAATTAGAATTGGTAAGGATTTCACCCTTGGATAAAAGTTCAGCAGGCTGAAAATGCACCCTATAATAAATCTGTTAGTATCTACACATTGCTATAAGAATTTGATATTGCAAAACCTGACTCAGGAAATTTGGACCTAGTAAAATTAGTGGTTCCACATAAAACTCACAGTTGCAGAAGCTATAATTTTAGAAATCTGACTAATCTTCTTCATGAATTTTTCACGGAAGATAATTGATCTCAGTGAAAATAATTTTAGAAAAATGATAATGGAAAGATTTGGAACTGATTTAATGAAGCTATGAATTAAACTGGCTGAACACAGTTCACTACAGAAATAGCTTTCTCAGTAAAGTCATCAGCATGGACAAGGTTCTCCTTTAAGGACTCAGAGTTTTAGACTCGGGTGAAATACTAACCTTGAGGGTAACATCAAACTACAGCGTCAGAAATATCTGTGCGCTACCAGTCAGCAGTCTTACACAGGATGGGTATCCCACAAGCCAAAGACAAACATTTCAAGAGCAGCGATTTGTCTTCCTCTCAGCCTTTCCCCTAATAATCTATTTATTATCTATACATTTAATTTATTGCTCTATAAGCCTTTGTAGTGTGCCTCTCACCTGAGTCTCTGCTAGACTTGAAAAATTCTCCCAACCCAGTTGACACGTTAAAGCCAGAGTGCACTTTTGAACACACAAATCTACCATGTTTCTGTCCTTCTTCTAATGGTTCACTCACATTTGAACATTCTGGCCCTTCCTTGCACTGACTCTGACATCTCTTTGCTCCAACAAAAAGTGCCCATAAAAATTTAATTTATGCATTAATTGTTTTTCAGCACTAGAGAGGAAGCCAGAAGCTCACGCATGCTAGGCAAGCATGTTACTGCTGGGACACATCTCCGGCCTTAGATTTACTATTGCAAATTACTGCAGAGAAACCGCTGTGACTATGTTAACAATCTCTCATATCTATGCTCCATATTCCATACTGTAAATTGATTTCGTGAAAATATTTTTATTCAGTGTTCATGTCATCCTTGCAAAACCATTCATTAGTGTTCCTTCCTCATAGGTGAGGGAACTGAGACTCAGAAAGGCTAATAAATGTGACCAACATCACACAGTCAACAAGAAATGGAAGTCAGGTCCTTCCCACCTCAAGACCAGTGCTCATTCGATGATGTAAGAGTTCGTAGAGTGCCTGGTCAACCACACAGCCCTGTTTGAAAACTAAGCATAAAGAAAGTATCTGGTGATGGAGCTAGGATCCCCATCACTCCTGAATGCCTTACACCCCGGTGTCAACTCTGAATCCTCAGATTCTACTCCCCCTCTGGCTGCTCTGGAGCACTGTAGGTGGAGAGAGGTGGTGTTTGAATGAACACAGGCTGCATCTCATTACACACCTCAAGTCTTCTCTCTCCTACTTCCCTTGGGGCCAAGCTGACCAATCACACACACACAAATTGAACTTTCACAAAGAAGGACAAGAGAAGAGGCTAAAGTCATTCTCTAGAGCTGCTCAACACTCTCTTCCCTTCTAGGATCCCATATCAGAGAACTCCCTGTGGACAGAGTAGGAGCTACTGAGCTTGTCATTTCTGGAGGTACGCCACAACAGCCAGCTCTGAAAAGGACTCCAAGCCACTTGATGGCACCTGTGGAGTTAGGCATGAGTTTCCTGTATGTTACTCCTCAAATAATACTATTTTGACCACCAGCCAAGACTCTCTCAAGCCAATAAACAACATCCAAAGGCCAGCCCTTTGCTCTCCTTGGGTCAGGGTTTTCCTAAATTGTTCTGTACCTGAAAGACGGTGACAGAATTCCGTCAGGCACTCTGGGGCCAGAGGCACAGCTGTCTGCTCCCTTAGGTCTAAGAGTCTATGCTTCAGTGATTAGAAGATTCTAGAAGGTTATAATGAAGCACAAGTCTCCATGTACCTCTGCCTATCTGCTACTGAACTCAAGAATGTTCTGGGGTACAGGCCATGGGAGGTTCTCACATAGTTGAAGCATTCTTCTTTCAGACACTTCTCTGACTAGAGTAGAGATATCATGCCCTGAACATGTTCACAGTTCTGCGTTCTGAGCTCCAGAAAGCAGCAACTATTCCACTACATTCTCTTGAATCTTCTCAAGCGCAGAGCTGTGGGTTGAACAAGCTCCTCACAGTGAGCCAGGGAAGCCAAGGATGCTATGGACTCTTTCTAGCCTTTCAATCACAGGGCCCGACTCTGCTGTCCTTTGAGGAAGGCAGATTGCACTCTTAACTGCATGAGCCCTGAGTCTAGTAAACACTCACCACTCAATCTGGCCAGCCTTCAAGTCCTTTAGCCCTCATCCCTTTAAATTTCACAGCTACCTTTAAGACCAGTTTTCAGACCTTCTGCTGATGTGTTTCTTCCAGGGTGTCTGAATATGACATTTTTCTCAAATCCCTTTTCCTTTGCCTGATTTAACTCTTGTCCTGCATTGATTGCTGTCTTTGAATGCAAACTATATTGAACAGGTCAAGTGCAAGGCCCAAGGATGCCCACTCAAGAGGACCATTCATCTTAGGGTGAAGCTGCTCCGTGAGACAGTTGAGATGCCTCTTTTGAGCATCCTAGACAGTGCCAGCATCCATATCCACAGAGTCTGAGTCCGGCATGGGTGGATCCTCCTTTCCTGTGGAACTGAAAGTCAATGTTGAGGTTCCCAATAATGAACCCAGAGCACAGTGACACATGTCTTAAATGCAAAATACAATCCATGCTCTTTTCCTTATAATCAGACAGGGTTAGAGCCAGGGCTGCTGCTGAGTCTTATCAATAATGTTTGCACTGGGTTTGCAGGCTGTCTTCACTGCAGGATCCAAACCCACAATCCCAGGCATGGGCTAATGGTTGTCTCATTATGGCTTACTGTGGTGGGCCTGACATTTAACTGGGCTCTCCTTCTCTTTCCTTCTCTTCTTCTGGAATAGACACACATCATCCTGCCACAAAGGTGATGATGTTTTTGTGATGTGCCAAGCATTTCTGAAAAGGATAAGGGCTTACTGTTCACACTTCTGGTGATGTTTGAACAGAGATTCAGTGCTGGCATTTTAGTCCCTCTTGCTGGCTTCTCAGGTAGTCAAATTCCAGAAAGGATAATAAGGTCTGAGACCACTGTGTCTTGAAATTACAAGACAGGTATCTTCCCTGAGGCACCTGGGAGTACAGTATGGAGACTGAAGGAAAAAGGCTGTGCAGGTAGAGCAAAGCCCCAGAGTCAGTTGAGAAAGAAGAACGAGTCGCAGTAACGGGGCTTATTTTATGCACCAAGTACAAGACCAGGTACCTTACAAAGCTCTCTTTCCACTGGTTTGGACCACCCAGTGAGGTGGGTGGACGTCTATTAGGAGTGACTGTCCTCCCAGCCAAGCAACTGCCATCTTGGGATTTCAGCTGAGCGCCCTTGCAATGAGAATATCCCAGCTGAGCCTGTTGTTTACATCCCTTCCTGGACATGGTGCGGGGGGGGGGGGAGTGGGGGGGGAGTTGAGAGACTCTCACCTGCATATCCAGCTGCTCTGTGACAGGAACTAGACAGGTTAGTGTGGGTGAGATGGGGTGCGGTGACAGCGGAAAGAGGGGTATCATCTACAGCTATGGGGAAGGAAGCATTTGTCCCTGATGGATAAAGGCTTTCCAGGTGTGGCATTCTGGGGGCAGAGGCCTCATATTCCTGTAAGTTGCCCTTCACCTATGCTCTGTAAAGAAGCCCAATAAATTCATTGGTTCCCTGGAGGAAACTCCGGTTGGCTCTTAGGAGGAGGGTGGGTGCAACTTATATCTGCCCCTGAGGAGGAATCTTGGCAATGTTACATGGCAGAATATGAATTTTATTCACCCCAGTACTCCAGGAGGAGGCATGGGCCCCCCTTGAATGGGGACCCTGAAGTGACACCTCAAAAGAAGAACAAAGGCCTCAAGTTAGCAAAGAAAAGTGGGACTAGGGTCTGAGGAGCAGAGCGTTTTTTCATGCTTTGCAGAGTGGGTGTGGTTGATCTTAGCTCCGCCCCAAGCCCCACTCCCTGCAGTGCTGGGCACCTTAAAGGGTTGCCCTTCTGTTGCTGAACTTGACTTCTTTTTAAAGACAGGCTCTCACTGTGTAGCCCAGGTTGTCTTGAATTCGTTATTCTCCTACTCCGGCCTCAGAGGGCTGGGATTCTAAGCATGTGCCATCATACCTGCCTTGTAGTTTGGACATTAGCATCTCCAAAAAGGTCCCCAGAGTTGGCACCACTGGGAAGCTGTAAAACCTTTAGAAGAGGCTCTAAGACCCCAGTCTTTTCCTTTCCATTATGAAAAGAAAATGCCACCAGAAGCCCAAAGTTATGGATGAGCCAAATAACCATGGACAGAAACCTCTAAACCCAGAAGACAACAATAACTTTCTCTTTATAAGCTGGTAGCTACCTGTCAAATTCACAGAAAGCTGAATGAGCCCCATGGACAACAGTAACAGCATCACTGGTGTCACAGCCAGAGTGGACGAGAGGCCTGGTCATGAAGGCAATGGCACCAAGTGCTCAGACCCCGAACCCACCAGCCACTGCGTATCTACTGCTGCGTTGAAGATACAGCTATTGCCGCCTTGGTTACTGGCTCCCGTGATATGGTCACACAACTGTGCCAGAGTGTGCTAATAAGTGCTCAGCTCGCACTCAGATAGGGGTAGGGGAGAGGGAGAGAGAGCAGGATGTCTAACATGTCCATTTGCCAAGTTCTGCAGTGTGAACACTTTCATCATGGACAATTTCCACATACTAATGACATCAGTGAACTTGAGGCTTGGAAGAATGAACAGGAACATACAATCACAAGTCAGTCACAGTTCTGCCACAGATGTGACAGCTAGAACTTGAAGAGCCCACAGAATATGAAATGCGTGTTAGGAAGTAGGCCTGTAACTAGACATCTTTGTCTTCCGCATACTTAATCTAAGAGCAAATTCCCTATGAAACAGAACAGCTGGTTCCTGTAAGCCCCATGAGCCACTTCGAATACACAGTTCACTGGAAAGGAGAAAATAGGGTTGCACGTGGTGGTCAAGGGTCCAAATTCAAGACCTGGAAAAGTCTCTCTGGGGCATCCAGGGATGTTGGGGAAGAACTACATGGGGTGTGGGAGGTGGCAGGAATGGCCACATAGTGGTCAAAGTCTGGACGCTGTCCTTTTGTTGAGACTGTTTCTGGATCATAAGCAGCCACTGAGAACCACGCCCCAGTTCTGACTGAGGTTTTCCTGTGCTAGCAGAGCTGTGAGGAACTTGCTGGACATTCCCACGCCATCACACACCGTTCTCCGTGAGGAAGGAATGTTCTTCTCCCCAAACACGTACCCCACTTTCCCCAGGATCACCCGCCAGGCGGTGTCCTGAAGAAGCTCTCCTTGCTTAGTTCCATCTCCCAGGGAGAGTCCTGTTGTAAGAGCAATCTGGAATCCATCCCACCTTACTCACCTTCCATGCTTCATTTGGGGGTTCAGCTTTGGAGGGGAAGCAGCCAGGCAGATGGCCTGTTTGGCTCTAAGGAACAGGGGAAGGCCCTACAGAGAGTCACATGCCACACAGTGCGGAACTGAGCAGCCCAAGTCCCCCCAAAAGAACGGGCTATAAAACAGATCTGCATGATAACGCTATGTGAGGGCAATTAATTGTTGTCAAAGCATTTTGCTGGCTGCGTTCATCGCTTACGTGGGAGAATAAAACTGTCATAATGATGACAATTTTATTCAACATTGGTGCAATTACCAAGCCTAAAAATAGGGAGCAGAGGGGATATTTTTCTTGAGGCTGAGCTGTTACCCCTGTTGCATAGCTGGGACTGTCACCCACCACCACCACCCCCAGTCCCAGGAAGGAGAGAGGATAGGAAGAATACTGAGACTCGCTGAGCATTGCCACTATGAGAGACATCTAGTTGTTTTGTTTCATTTTTCTATATAATCCTCTGACACGACAAAGGGAGGGCAGTGTGGGGAGGAGGGAGGAGCAGTGTGGGGAGGAGGGAGGAGCAGTGTGGGGAGGAGAGAGGGGGCAGCGTGGGGAAGACCAGAGAATGAGATTTCCTGGGTCAAGCTGGTAGAGACAGGCTCTGTGCTAGGAGCTCTCTAGACACAGTTGACTTATCACAGCCATGGGAGGCGGCATGCCCCTCCTGTGACAGATGAGGAAGCAGGATCTCAGAGAAGCACCGCTAAGATCACCAACCCATCCTACGGAGTGCAGTCGGGCACCCCAGGTTGCTCGTCGTGAGGCGCGTGAGGCCTGCTGCTCAGCTGCTGCCCTGTCCATCATCACTCCCTTTCCTCTCTCTTTTCCACATCCCATCCATCACCCTTCGTATACTACGTCACTCTTTTGGGAAAGCAAAAATGTCAAGGCCCTGGCAGCAAAAAGACTCAAGGTTGGCAACTCGGCAAGTGAGACCTTGGCTTGGGTCCCTGACCGCTGTAGATTGTGCTCCAAAGCTCTCAGCTATGACCGTGAAGACAGTCGTAGTTCCTCCGTCATAGTATCACTGTGAGGACTGAATGAGATGTATAACGAATGGCTGGCAGGAAGCTGAGGCATTGGGTAGCAGGGAGAGGGCAGGGCAGAACTTCCTATACAGAGTACTCACCATTATCAGGCATAGCAGATGTGATGTTATCAAGCCAGGGTGGAGCCTGACATTCTCCTCTCGCCTCAGCCTAGGGTAACCTTATGTGAATCTCCACCGTCCATCCAGGTCACACCGCACAGCCACACAGGGCTACAGCAGGGAAACAGGGCCCATGCTCCAGGCCAGCCCAGGCACAGGCTATGCCCCTGAAGTACCCTGACCTCTGTGTGGTAAACGGGTTCTAGCTTGCTCAATAAATAAATTCTTGAGGCTCGGGGAAATTTGAGGCATTTTTCCTGTCTTGCTCACTCCTTCCTTTCATGGGGGGACAATGAGAGACAAAGTTAGCCACACAAGCAAAATTCCGTGGGAAGAAGCTTGCATGGCTTTAAGGCCCCGCCTCCCAGCAGCTGCGTGTGTCTACAAGCAGCTTTCTCATTTACCGCAGCACCTGGCGCACACCTGCGCTCCATCAGTAGCAGCCCATCAAGCTTGTTTTTACCATCAGGAAAATGAACTTCTCCTGGGGGACTGGAAATTAATTGTAATTCCCATGAGATCACTGGACTTGTTTCCCAGTCACAGTTGACGGCAGGGGAAAGTTTGGAAAAGCTTTTCTTTCATAAATAGGTAAGAGCTGCCCAAGAGGCACTGGCAGCTTTGAACGATTTTAAAGGACCGAGGGAAGAATCGCTCAATTCCCTTGAATCCATGCCACCAAAGCATTCTCTCTGCAGCTGTACGCTTTAAAATCTTTTCTCATAAAAGTCAGTGCTAGCCGCTGAACTTTAGCAGGACCCCAAGCTACGGGGGCGACAGAAAGGGCATGTTCTCTTAAGTCAGACATCAGGTTCAAAGGCAAATCTTCAAAGTTCCCTCTCTTTAATACTGAGAAAACAACTGGGATTTGTGGAGGATTGGGCTAGGAACGTCATCTACGACATGCAAAGCCCTGGAGCATGAATTTCCCGGTTCCACATTAACAATTTTTGATATTGGTGTCCCCTGTCAAAAGCTACTTCACCCTTTGGAAGAAGGTGAAGTATGAACCACTCATCCCAAGGGGCCCACAGACCCCTTCCTTACTTTCTCCATGTCAGCTGCTTTTTTGCACGATGGTGATGGAATTAGCTTTGCACCTGCTACCCAGACTCCACCACTTGCTGGCTGTAACTAGCCATCCTGGGAATGGTACCCAGCTGAGGCCATGCAGCCTCAGCAAGTTACCCACCAAGGTATTCCCCCAAAATGTGGTTGCAGAGGCTTTTATGCTACTGGCCCCTCAGGGAAGCTGTATCTTGTTTTTGTTCTTCCTTGTGAGTTTTTTTCCCCTCCCTATTTTGTTTTCTGTAAAAATTTTTAGAAACACAGTGTCATTTTGAAACTGTTTTTCCTACCTACTAGTTTGCCAACCATATGGAGACACATCCAACCCAGGATGGAACGAAATAAGAACCAGTGAGGTGAGCCATTGAAGTTGTTGCTGCATTTTAAACATAGCACACACTGTGTTACACAAACACCATTCAAAAACCTGAGTCACAGGATTCAGATGGGAGCATATATAAATAGCGTGTGTGTGTGTGTGTGTGTGTGTGTGTGTGTGTGTGTGTGTGTGTGTGTGTGTGTGTGTGACTTTGTGAGTAACGGTAGAAAAGCAAGAAGTTTGGGAAATCAGGTCAAAGTCATTGTGCCTAATTTAAACATCACAAAAATCTCAGCCTCGTCACTATTTACACCCCCTCATACAACTCCCACCCAAAAAAGGAGCAAAAGCCAAGTGGAAAATTCAAATAAGCGGATGTCCCCACGTTGAACTGAGCAGCACGAAGGCTGTGCAGCATCAATTGAAGTGATAATTATGCTGTCTCGCTTCCTGGCTGTCCATACCACATACAGAGCCACTCTCTGTTTCTGGGCTTTACACTGTTTTGAGGTTTTTTTTGTTGGTTTTTTTTTTTTTTTTTTGGCTTTGGCTCATGCCAGCCAGCTGATTGGCATGTCATAACTCTGATGGAATTTTGGTGCAGAGGCAGAATACATCTTGGGGATGGTGAAGAATTCACACCTGGGACATGTTGCAAACATTTTAAAAATCCACTTTTCTCACACTCCCCTCCCCAGTTTGCACTGGATGTAACTTGCTGCCAGCATGCTGCCCCACACACCAGCTCAGGAGGTCACTGCTTAGGCTCTTGGACATAAACCGAGTCTAAAATGACATGGCAGCAGGCATAGGGCAGACCCCAGATTTGGGCCTTGCAATGAGCAAAGCTTGAGGCCATAGCTCTGGGAAAAAAAAAAGAGTCTTGGTATCCTTAGCATCCTTGAGGGTCTCGATCATCTCTGAAGACCTGGCCTTGGCCCTGAGTCATTCTGTCCCTTTGTTAGTGCTGTCTAGCTTCCAGCCTCATTCCTGCCATCCAGACAGGCAGTCCATGTGAACTCAGGGCACTAATGCTCAGTGAAGTGGATGAAGAGAAGCAGCAACTGCAGCTCCAGAGGTTGCAGGTTTCGTCAGCTACAAGCTGGCACCCCCAGCGCTCAGAGGGGCTCTGCCATCCATGTGGAATGTGAACAGCGAAGGCAGCAACACACACAGCAACGCCTGACGCACATGGGTAGCACGGCCCTGCCTGCCGTGTGACTCCAGTTCCTTCCAATCAGTCTCTGCCAAGCTGGGTGTCTCCATCATCCCCAATCTGATCCTTCTCCAGCCACAGCCACAGTGGTTCCCAGCCTGGGCCTCTCCATCAGCAGGGTCTGAGTTAGGAGCTCACTAAGGTGTAGATCATGCTGGATGCAGACAGAAATGGGAAAACAGATGTCATCAGCAGGAGCTTGCAGCTCTCAACAGTCCCTTTCCAAGGCTGGAGCGCATGGCTTTACCCATTCCTGTCTCTATGGTTTACAACTCACCTACTGAGGCTTTGCTACCCGGCCCCCTACACACACACAATGCAGAGATGTTGGTCTGTTAGGATGGCATCCCGTGTCCCCCATGAAAGGTGTGTTGTCTCAGGATGCCTGGGTGCGCACTTACGGGGATGATGATTGTGGCTGGCCATATTGCCTGCAATTATGGGCCAGGTGCCTATGGGGTGAGGGCACAGCAGATTCTTCCTACCACCACTGCTGCCACATGCTCACATGACGACTGTGTCCAACGGTCCCCAGGTGATGCTACATAACGTGTCCGTTCCAAGGGTCAGGATGAAGATCATTGTCACCCATGCCAGTGTGGGTGCATGAACACAGTCTTCAGGGCAAATAGCATAAGGGAATCTTAACTTGGCAGAGGTTCCCAAACACCCTGCTTTAGGGGATGAATTGTAAGCAAGCAGGGAGACCTGCATTCCTGTGGCCTGACGAGGCCAATGAGTTGATCAGAACTACGGTCGACTACTTTGTCTATTTAGAAGAGGAAGAAGCACAGCTTTTCCACATGAGAGACCCCTCAGGTTTCCACAGCTTGGAGCAGGAAGCATCTGGACCCCTCATGAAGGATAAAATCCTGAGGCTGTAGTAACCCTTGACTTAATGAAGAAAGCCCTAGAATAATTCTTTGACTCCCCAAATCCTCCCAGCTGAGGTTAAGCAGGAGGCTACACCTCCTGGGCCTCTCCACCTGCTGACCCTGGAGATCGAGGGTGGAAGCAGGAACAAGCCAGCCTTCCAGAGCGTCAGGTTCCACCTCAGACACATGTAACAGAGACATGTAGCACACGTGCCAAGACACATGTAGCAGAGATGTGTAACACACATGCCAAGTGTAGGAGTCTGGATAGTAGATCTATTCCTACTGAAAGGCCTGGGAACATCAGCCAACTGCACCATCTCTATCCCCTGTCCCTCACTTTGATAAAGACTCATCTAGGGGTTCTGGACTCAGTTTGAAGTTCAGTCTCTGAGTCATACCATGTGTGTGTGACCATGATCTGTGACCATGGGAAATGTTTCTACCATCCCATCACAGATCCAGCTTCCTCCTTTTAAATATGTGGGTAAGGAAAGAATGTTTCTCATAAATGTGGCAATGTATATAGAGTTTGTTTTGGAATGTTGGGCAATGTAACTCCCCAGCCTGCTACACCCAATCTGAACCCAGGGTTAGCTGTGAAGTTAGCACCCCCACCCTCTTCTGCCTCTGCAGAGATAGCACTGGGGTGTTTGGGGACATCCATGACCCTGCAAAAGGAGGAACAGGATAGCAAGGTGATCAGGAAAAGGCCCCAGAAATGAGTACAAAAGGGAACAGGAGATATTTCCAGAATGAGGAGCCTCAGGAGTCCAGACCACAGGATGACAGCTCATGGCTCTCTGCTGAGCTAGGGTGTTCAAGGGATGAGTTGAAGAGAGGGACCCGGAAGCAGAGCTGCAAAGTCGGCAGGATTTGCTCAATTAGGACGGTGTTATGAAACATGGAAGAATTGCTGCCTAAGCACTTAATGACCCAATGTGCCACTCTGTGGGGTGTGACTGCCACTGGAGGGAGAAAGCCCACTGTTACAGTACCCAAGAATCTTCACAAACAAGCTGAGGGCAAAGGATAATGAGGCTGGGCTCCTCGGTTCACTGACACCCCAGCAGGCTGAACTGCTGGCCTCTGAAGGGCAGGAAGCCCTGCTGGGAAGAAGCCCTTGACAGTCCTTCCCCTCCACTGCCTCCTAAGAGATGTTATTAGATGCTTCCCTGAGTTGCTAAGATGTGAGCAGAGGGATTTTCCTTCCCCAGAAAACCTTGCTCTGGAGTCAAGGTTAGACAAGTGGGACCAGATTCAACCAGCCAGGATCTGCAATCATGGGTCCCCTCCCCAAAAGCTACCTCTCCAAGGCCAGCCTGAAATCCCTTCCCTTTGCTGCTGAGACCAAAGCCAGAAGGAGGCAGGACTCACCAGTACAGGTAGTAGAAGAAGGACAGGAGGTAGAAGGCTAGCTTACACCAGGCCTCCTTCTGACAGTAGCTCAAGGTGTCCGCGTTCATGACGACTGGTGGGTCATAGGCTAGTTCTGAGCTGTCTGCTGGACAGTGGAAATACCTGCAGGAAAGAGGACACGACAGTGATGTCTCTGAGGCTCGGGGCTCCCCATGCTGTCAGGCCAAGGCCCCCTAGCATCAGACTTGCCCCTGAAAATCTGTGCCTCCTGCCAAAGTCAGATTCCAACCATTGCTGTAGCGCAGCTCGGCCACAACGTTCTAGCAGGTGTTTAAGTCCTCCAACAGATGCCTGGTATCATACGAAGGGGCTCTGACAGAAGGAAACATGTCACCCAGTATTATGATCTGGATGTGAACTCTCCCCAGAGGCTCATGTGTGGGCACTCTTGGTACCATGCTAGTTGTCCTGTGTGTGCAGAGGGTATGGAAGCTTTAGGAGGTAGGGCTTCACTGGAGGAAATAGAGAAAGTTAGAAGACAGCCCCACCTTCCGGCCCAGCTCCCTGCTTCCATCTTCCGAGATGTAACAAATAACACTGCAAGTTCCTGCTGTCACAGACAGAGTCCCAGCCACCGTGACTTCACCGTGGCAGGCTATATTCCCTTAAACTATGAGCCCAAACAACACTGTTCTGTTTGAGGATGACTCTGATGGCCTGGGAAGCACCAAGAGCTCCCTTTGGGTAAAGACATGGTGGAAGAATTGTATCACCACCTCCTCAGTGTCTACATTCTGTCTACATAGTGCCTTGGGCTATTTCCCCCTCCCCAGACTCTCATTTACACTCCTAAATACCATGGAGAGACATTATAGAGTCATTCCGAAGGGCATGGGAGTTTTGTTGTTGTTGTTTGATAGAGGGGCCAGAGGAGCAAACAGAACATCGACCATCTCTGGGGAAGCTGGGAAAGAGAACTGTAATTGGAAGAGCCCTCATCAAAGGTCACAGCCACATCAATCCCACAGCTGCGAACCAAGGCCTGGAGGGCTCGTACAACAAATGGGGCCCTTGTCCGTGTCTGCATCTCTTAGTTCATGTCCCACCGACATCTGCAGGACATATCTTCCCTGTGCAGCCCAAGAGACCAGTGCAGCTGGAATGGCCCAGTGCTGCTCTTTGGTTATGGTGGGAAAGGATCCTGGGAGGCAGGGGTACAAGCTGCCTCTCCTGTCAGGCCTGGAATAGTAATGGTTCTCCATCCTGAAGAAGCACCAGGCATGGGCCTGACCTAAAGACGGCCATAATAGCACACACCTGCCGAGCTGGCATCTCAGTCACCTCTTCCGTCCCCTTCAGAGAATTGCATTGACATTATCTGTCACCAACACTATGCTAAAAGGACATAAGAAGCCAGATTCAATGACAACTGCCAGCTCATAGCCCTTGGGCCACTCACCTCTCCTCTTCTCCAGAGCATATTTCAAACCTACTTGCTGTCACTGTGGCTTTGTTCCCAGGTGACCTCATTAAGTAGAGGCAGAGCATCAGGGTGACCAAATGGCTTGGTGGAAAGGACCGACTCTTTTGCTTGCTGCTCACCACATTGTCCTTCCCTGGATCCATCATCAACCCATCCTGGGCTCAGCCAGAAAATGGAGATGGAAATTGTGATGCTGATGTAAGGTGATGTATGCAAACAGCCTCCCCACGCAGCCACTAAAAGGTGGTGGCCAGGCAAAGTGAATGTGAGGGTAGACTTGTCTGCAAAAGAAATGCCATGGCATCGACCTGATAGAAAGGAGGCAGACAGGCCAGGGGTGTTAGCTTAGTCTGTGACGTGCTGCAAGCAGAGGACCTGGGTCCAGCATCCAAAGCTCACACTAATGCTGGGCCTGGTCATTTGAGGTTTAATTTCAGCACTGGAAATGTCCAGACACATGCTCCTTGGGGCTCACAGGTCAGCCTACTTAAGTGAGCTTCAGGCCACCAATAGTCTTTGCTGCCCCCATTCCCTCACAAAAGGTAGAAGGTACTACATGAGGAATTATACCGAAAGTTGTCATCTGAACCCCAAACATGCACATGTACATAAACACAGGTGGGGGTGGGGGCAGAGAAAAGGAAAAGGGAGAAACGGGACTCTAGGTATCTAAGGACTTCTGTCTTCAGTCTGTCTGTCTCTTGCGATCTGATGACTTCCTAAGAGTAAGTAGGGCTAGGCCACCAGGGATGCAAGAACCAAGACAAGGTCTTACGGGCAGCGAGACCATGACTGTTCCCATCTTTGCACACACATTGCAGGCGTGGCGACAGTGGCCAGCTTTCCTTTTCCTCCCCTGGGACAAGTGCTAGATCTAAGAAGAGAGCACAGATCCAACGTTCACAAGTTGACTGCCTTTTCTTTATTTTTGTGGGCGGGGCTGGAGGTGGAACCCAAGGCTGCCTGTGCAGCAAGCACAGGACTCCGCACCGAGCCATCTCCCCAGCCACAGGCCACACTTTGCTAGACTTCATCCACAAACCATGACTTCAAGATGCTCGGGAGAAATTTCTTTTGTAGGGAGGAGATCCAGCCCGGGGCTGCACATGAAGTGGAGGGGGCACAGCTGGGCTCTCACAGGTGAGGTGAACCATCACCCTCGTGGCCATCTAGCTAAGGGGTCCCTTCTCCCTCACCTACAAGCAATCATTGGGCCAAGGCCTGTTCCATTTACAAAGTTCTGTTCTCTCGCCATGCCGACTTTCCCTGGCCAGGGCCCGTCTCCATTATCTCAGCTCCTTTATGACTTCACCTGGAGTTCGGTTGTGTTCCTAATTACAATTTTGACCTTGATACATCTCTGCTGGTCCATCCTTCACACTCTGCCCGGATCAGCTTCTGAGCTCTAAAACAAAGCGATTTTCCTCCTCCAGAACTTCTCATGGCTTTCCAGCCCCTACAGGCCCCAAGTTCTCCATCAAATCCTCTTGGACTCTCCATCTGAGATTTCCAGCTGCTCATCAACCGCGCCCTCCAAGAGCCCCTAGCCAACCATGCGGAAAGATAAAATTGTCCCCCAAGCCTGTCAAGGGCTCTCTCATGTCTGGACCTTCACGCATGCTTCTATGGATTTTTCTACACTCTTCAGACTAACTTAAGTGTTTCTTTCCCTGCATTCCTCCTATGTCTGCTAAGAATGTAATTCCTTCTGCTGCTAAGATGTACCTAGGATGAAGATTCATACATATTTCCATCTAGGAGTTCCCCTCGATGCCTAGCAAGTAGTGTGTGCTCCATACCTTTGTTAGCGACAGAGTGGACTGTTGTAGGTGTGGCCAATTCAAGGCTGTATTTTATGGGAAAGCGGCAATGATGGGCCAACTCGCTTGGGGTTCTGGAGCTCCGGGACTAAAGGGTTCAAGGAAGGAAACTCATTCACACAATTACAATCTCCACTTCTCTGGTGTCCATATATGTCCTACAGAAACCCCACACCGTGTGATCCGAAGCCCAATCTTAGAAGAATATTTAACATCATAACTGTCCCAGGAAATCTGGCACAACTAGTAGGTGCTTTTTTTAAAAAGGAGACAACTTAAACATCATAAAGTTTGACCTTTCAATGTGTATGTATAATTTGGTGAATTTTAGTATATTTATAGAGTTGTACATCTGTTGCCACTATCGACCTTCAGAGCATTTTCATTACCCTTACCTTCAAAAAAATTACCCACTGGAAGGCATTTCCTATTTCCCCTCAGCATTTGGAAAGTACTAGTTTACTTTAAGTCTCTATAGATTTGAAAATTCTGGAAATCTCATATCAACAGTCTCATATAATGTATGATCATTGGGTGTGGTATCAATAATGTTCCATGGTATGGGTATACATTTTCTTTACCCATTCATCAGCTAAAAGGCTTTGATGTTGTTTCCATGTGTTGGATACAGTGACTAATGTTGCAGCTGCTTTTCACACTTAACCTGCAGGATTGGGGTTGATTAACAGAGTCAAGAGGACTTACTTCCAGCTCTGGAGAGTAAGTTTGTTCTAGGTGGCTTTGTTTGTCAGTCTGATATAACCTATGGTTATCTCACAGGAGACCCTAAACTGAGGGACTACCTAGATCACACTGACCTATGGGCATGTCTATGAGGGATTGTCTTGACTGTTGACTGATGTAGGAGGACCCAGCCCATTGTAGGTAAGTGGTGCCATTCCCTGGTCAGGTGGCCCTGAGTTGTGTAAGAAAGTTAATAAACATGAGTCTGCCAGCGAGCCAGCAAGAAACGGTCTTCTGTTGTTTCTGCCTTCAAGCTTCCGCTTGAGTTCCTGCCCCTCAGTAATGGGCTGTAGCCTCTAGACTGTTTCTTCTCTAAAGTCCTTAGGTCAGAGTGTTCATAACAAAGTTTCTAAAAGAAAGGGACAAAAGGCAGGCACCTAGTGGCTGAGCTATCCTGGCACACTGTCGTTGGTGGAAAGATGAAGGAGGAGGGACCAGTCCCCGACTGACCTACCTCCAGAAGTGATAGAAAAGCAGGGGAACATTCAGCCCCAGGGTGAGCCACTCCTGAGCACACAGGAACATGATGCAGAAGAGGCTGTGGATGGAGTACTCTGGCAGCACCAGCTGGAGAGGGAACAGAGACACACACAGGACTTGTCAGAGCAAGAAAGCACGCCACCCATTCACTGCCTCCCAGGCAAAGGTCCGCCCTGTAGCAAAGACACTTCCCTGTGACTGACCACATCGGGAAAATGCTCCGTGTTTTAGACCCAACCCCAAGTGGACGCAGGCCCTCTGTCCTTGCCTGGGAACAGGGAGGAGGTTATCCAGTACCTGGGCTGTCTGGAAAAGCTAGTAGCGTTCTGTATCACCTGCCACCTGTGTTTCTGGCTCCTCTGTGTCCTTTTCTAGCCAATGGGTGTGTTTATTCCCAATACAAGAAGGTCAGGAGTTCCTAATACATAACAGCAATGGCTGAGGATAGGCAGATCAAGAAGACCCTGAGAGTTATGCCAAGTAGCAATGGTGAAAACAGGTCACCTCTATGTGAAAGGAGAGAGATGAGCTCAGACTCAGAGAGGCCAGATGGAAGAGCAGCCAACTGGAAGAGAGACATCTCTTCTGGGTGGGTACATGTGACACAAATGAAAACTGTAAGTTAAAGATGACTAGAAGGTAGAAATTCAACCCCTTGCAGTAAGGAAAGCTATAGGTATGCAAACACACTCATGCAGGCAGAATGCATACACACACACAAACACGCATGTGTATGGCCTGTGCACCTCACTTAGACCATCACGAATGCTTTAGTCTTCCAACAAACGCTCTCTTTCAAGGGCCATCGCAAACTTGTTTCTAAGGGAAGCCCTGCCCATCCTCTCCTGCACCACTCATCCACATACCTGATTCCTTTCATAAACTTACAGAAGAAAAGAAATACTTAAGTTTCAATTCACCAACTGTCGTCTGAAAGACGAAAAAGAATATTACCTTTGTGTGTGTGCATGCTCACATCTGTGCCATAGTATGTGCATGGAGGTCAGAAGACAGTTTGTGAGAAACAGTTCTCTCCCTCCACCATGTGGGTTCTGTAGATAGAACTCAGGTTATCAGGCTTGGTGGCAAATGTCTTTACCTGCTGAGTCATCTCACCAACCCTGCCATGGCATGCTTTCTGACCCAGCCTTAGAGACCATCCCACGATCTATCTACATGGGTTCTCTCCCACGCCTGACACATGTGTATATACTCAAGCACTCCACGGTCTGACTCAGCCAGGGTCTATCCTATTCCAGTCTCCCTTTGCAATGTGCTTTGCATGTTTCCCAACACATGTGACCAAATGTACTGGCCTGACCTGTCCCATATGTCTATAGCATGGCTAGATGGCCCATGAGATGCAGTCTGTGGTTACAGACCTAGATCTCTATGGGTGGGAACAGCTGCTTCAGACCAATCTGCTTGGGTACAGAACATGACTTTAGCCTTTCACTGTAGGCAGATGAGCTACCTGACCAGTCTGGCTCCTGTAGAAGGTAAGGGCGTATTCGCACATTAAAACAAATGCACATGCAGGCACACATGTGAGAAACGTATTTTGTAATTGGTGGCCATCTTTGTTATCTGGTGGAGAGTGAAGCACATTAACCTGAAGTTACTCAGTCAGTGAGCTTGGACTCAGAGCACAACTGTTCCTCCAGGGTCATGACTTCAGGGGGTGAACCAGGCACGGCCTGTACCTATGAATCTCAATTATGTGGGGGGGCAAGTCTCCTCATTTCTCCTTAGAGGACCTCAAAGTTGTCCTTACCAGCTTTATCTTTACCCAGCAGGGCATCACCCAGCTGCCTCCCATGCATAGAGAAAGCCCACGTTCTTGGAGCTACCACGCCAGCCCTGCTCTGCCATACACATCTCTAAATTTTGTAACCGTCACTTCCAAGCACTTATACCAAGTAATTAACATGCTTAGAGACAGCTATGCTGGGCCTGAATCATCCATTACAGCTCCATTCCCATCTCCAAGGCCAATGACAAACCTCTGAATGATGACAGTTCAGAATTCAGTCCTTTTTCTTTGGGACTTTATTGATAGCAGAAGCTGTGACAAGCGGGGAGGATCTGTCACCAGTCCCTGTGTGAAGGAAGCTGCTTAATAGAGGCCAGCTCGCTTTTAGGGGAGAAAAGCTAACAAATCCTTTTAGTATTCTGCATTGTTCTTCCAACTGCCCCTGAGTATTTAAAACACTGAGCAGGCTCCTCCCCTGTTGTCTGAGGTTTTCTGTCCTGCCTGGTTCCTGTAGTCGTTAAGTCCCAAAGAAATCACACAGAGGTCTACATTAGTTACAAACTGATTGGCCCATTAGCTCAGGCTTCTTATTAACTCTTAGAACTTACATTAGCCTATTATTCTTGTCTGTGTTAGCCACGTGGTTCAGTACCTTATTCAGTGAGGCAGTCACATCTTGCTTCTTCTATGGCTGGGTCATGACTACAGAAAGAACTTTCCTCTTGCCAGAATTCTCCTGTTCTCATTGTCCCATCTCTACTTCCTGCCTGGTTGTCCTGCCTATACTTCCTGCCTGGCTACTGGCCAATCAGCGTTTTATTAAAATACAATTGACAGGGTACAAACCCCAGGAGACTTCACGCAGTAGCAATGCCCTTGTGATATACTTACTATCCCTCCTGTTTCTCCAGGCATCCCTTGTCACACTGATATGGATGATGTAAGTATCTTATTCCTTCCAGACCAGATGGAGCTTAACCAGGCCACCTACACTGGCCTGTACCATGGGCCCTCTGTACCACCCCTCCTTGTCACTCCTTGGTCTTTGGAGCATAAGACATTGTGTCCCAGATCCCAGCAGTTGGAAGAGGCCCCACGGGCTGTGAGTGGAAACTATACGAGAAGCCTGGAACACTTAACAGCCAATGAAAAATGTCCCAAAGTCCTATTTTGTTCTCTTTGACATGGTAAAGAGCAGTTACGACAATGGGTATACTCCATCATCCTGACACCGTAAGTAAGGAGAGAGGCCCCAAGGCAACCTGTGATGGGCAGACTGAGAACAAGACATAAACTTTTGTTGTTCTGAGCTTCTGAGAGTTATATGTTGCTTTTTGCCTCAACACACTTTGATCCATCTTGTCTGATGTAGTCAGAGCCCCAGAATGAGAAATCGATGAGAAAAGCGAAGCTGTACTCTTCTTCCCTCTTCATCCTCCCTGAGCATCCTTCCAGACCTTTGTTTAATAAGCCACTGCGGATGGTGTGACATGCTCTTGTCACTGGGCATGTTGAGCACCAGGTAAAAGGCCACCAGGCAGACATAATGCTTATTCATCCTGGTGAGCAGTTAGCTGGGTGGCTCCCTCCCAGCTCAGAGAGAATAATGGCTAGAGAAAGATGCCCCACCCCTGAACCTACCAGAGAAAGTACAAAAAAGTTGATTGAAACTCTGACCATACCCCAAGTCAGTATCATCCCTTAGCATTGGCAGATACTGTTTTCTGTAACAGAATTGTTGAATGGCACCAATTGCTGTGATTCACTGAATGAATTATAAGTAGAAACCACTTCATGCAGGCCACAGTCTTCTGAGACCCCATGCCCTGCTTTCTGTAGTTATAAATAGTAAAACTGGTCTCACTATAGACATTATAGTGTTGCTATAAAGATGGCAGCCTGTACATACCTATAATCCCAGGCTACATAGCGAGATCTGGTCTCAAAAAAAAATCTAACAAGCAAAAGATAGTGATGCATGCCAATTCAGAAATGGCCGAGGCTGTGTGATCAGCACAGGACCGAACACTGCTGAAAGGCGGAATAGACCTAACTGTGCATGGAAACCATAGGTCAGCGTTCTAGAAGACAGGGCTAGCAAAACCAAGGGTAGGCACTGAGGAGATGGCTCGGTAGGTAGCTTGCTGCACACATGGGAACTAGAGCGTGGACCCACAGAAACCCACATGTGTATCAGGTAGCCATGCTGGCCCCACCTATAATTTCGGCCTCAGAAGGAAGGATCTTCAGAGCAAGCTAGCTAACAAAACCAGCCATAACAGACAAGCTCTGGGCTTGATTGAAAGATCCTGCCTCAATGACTAAGAAAGATTGGGGACAATTCCCACCATCCATCTTGGCTCTCTACATACTCGCACATACATGGGCACATGCACCCACACACACATTTGCCCATACACATGCAAACACACACACACACACACACACACACACACACACACACACACACACACACACACACACACACACACGATGGAAAAAGAAAGATCAACAACAACAAAACAAAGAAGTCAGTGCTCTGCATAGCTCTTTCACAAGCCGCCAAAAGAGCTGCTTACTTAGTAGTGTATAGGTCGGCCTGATGCCAGGCTAAGACTGGAGGACCTGCCAAACCCGTTCCACTCCTGACTTCCTGCCCAGATTCTAGTAGCCAGTTTCCATCTGCTGGCAAATATTCCCATCTGGATGTACCTGGGCCACTCTGAACTGAATCCTCACATCCTCCCTGCCAACATTCTGTCCTGAGCCTCTAGTTTGTCCCGGCCTCTTTGCTTTCTCTTTCTCTCAGCCCTCATGGGGTCTCTTTCCAAATCTGATATCATTCATTTTCTACAGTGGCACTTTGATCTGCTCTTGTTTTTTATTTCTACTGCCCCCTGCAGGCCTGGGCATCTACCTGTACATCCCCCCCCCCAAAGCTACTACAAGAACCTTCTAGCAGAGTTCTATCCCAGGGACGGGATCCCTCTGCTCAGAAGAGTGACATCTCCTTTCCCTGGCATCCTCCATGCATGGCTCAGCTCTAAGCCTTCATCCATCCATAATCTTGTTTTCCCAGGAATTTTTTTTAATTAAATTCATTTTTTGTATGCCTAAATGTGTGTAATTTATTGGTAATTAAAATAAAATATTAAATACTTGGTTTTAGCAATTCCAAACTTTTAAAATATATTGCATAAAAATCAATACCAAAACATACTAGAATTATAATCCAGAATTTAAAAGTCTTTGTTGTTTGGTTTTTTTCTTGATTAAATTCATTCTTAGATAATTCCACACATGTACCCAGTGTTAGATTCTGGAAGGGAAGGAATCATTGTCTCTGGATTAATTTCTTCTTTTAACAAGATTTAAATTTATTTTTATTTGTCATCTAAATATTTCCTCTCTGTCACTCAGCTTCTCACTCACTCATCCATCCACCCATTTGTTGCCAGGATACAGGTCGTAAGTCACCTCGTGTGTCTTGGGAGAATAATAATGTCTTTGGGATTCTCTTAGATGTGCTTGTAGAGAAGGGAAGTGGGTCTGGGAGGAGAGACTTTTCTTAGCCTCATAGGAAGAGGAAGTAGAGAGTCCATGGCCATATCCTGTATTGGAAGAGCAGGACCAATGTGTTTAGGATGGGGCAGGGTCCCTAAAGCTAGGGGATGGGGCAAATGGTGAGAGGTAACCAATCAGCCATGAGTCCAAGAGGGTAGGATTCCTGGAAGGAGGTGTGTGTGTGTGTGTGTGTGTGTGTGTGTGTGTGTGTGTGTGTGTGTGTATGTGCAGGTATGTGCACCTATGTGCATGTATGCATACAGAGGCCCTATGGGGACACTGGTGTCCTCTATCGCTCTCCCACTTATGGCTTGAAACAAAGTCTCTCATCAAACTTTGAGCTCACCTTTCTTCCAGCTGGGCTGGCAGGTAGTAACCCACAGCAATTCTCCTGCCTCTGCCCTACCAGTGCTGGGGTTACAGTTGTATATAGCCACCCCCCAACTTTTTCTGTGCTTGCTGAAGATCTGAACTCAGGCCCTCATGCTTGCCAGGCAAACACTCTCGTCCACCGAGTCATTTCCCCAGCCTGAGGACCAGATCTCTAAGAGGAAAAGAACACAGCCCGCAGTTACAGAAGGCCATGGCCACGGGAAGCCTATGGCCACGGAAGAGCTGGGCCTGAGTTTAGCTCAAAGACTCTGCAAGCTGCAAAACTCATCTCCCCCAGTTCCGAATGTATCCTGTCAGCTCAGACAACAAACTTCCCAGCTATAATCACATTGGACTCAAATGAAAAGCATTATGTAAATCCCTGCCTGTTATATAAGGACCAACTATGTGATGTGAAGAACAGCCGTGACCCACACCAGGCCCTACTTCCCTTATCTCTAAGGCACCACACCTGCTGGTGAGGGATGCTGGCCGGACTCTGAAGACCAATGCTTGCAGAGGTGAGCCAGCACCAAGCAGAGGACGAAGCCGCTACAGACAGCGAGTGTGCTCTTCCCTACTTGGGAAGTAACTTGCCCTTCTTTTCTGAAAGTCAAGGAAACAACCCACAGCCAGACCTGGTTTCCTAGCTCTCAATCTAGACTCCTCGATCTTCTCTGACCCATGTCACCTTCCAACCTCCCCAGGTGGGAAGACAGATAAGCCATGGGCTGCTTCTCAAGCCACAAAGTGCTGATCCTGTCTGTGTCCCCGGTAATCCCGATCCTGTGTGTCTGCCAGTGCATGTGACCCTAGAACAACGTCCTCCTGGGCTATCCAGAATTGAAGTGACACTACTCCTACACACCTGTAGCACAGAGCCCATCCCTACGTGTGCTCAAATAAGCCGTTATTTACAGAAGCCCAGGGCTCTCGTTGACTTATCTGAGCAAGGGGACAGCAGGATGATGCTATGTTCTGAACGTCCCCCAGAGGACTGTGTTAGAGGCCTGATGTCCAGGGTGGCACTACTGGTAGAGGTGGAGCCTAGAGGGAGGTCTTTATATGACTGGAGGTGTGCTCTTGAAGGGGCATGGGACCTCCGCCCTGCTCCTTTTTTGATCTCTCTTTTGCTTTCTGGCCGTAAGATGAATGGTTTTGCTCTGTCACATACCTGCTGTGGGGTGCCGCCTCATTACAGACCCAAAGTTGACCGGGACAACCAATGAAGGACCAGAAACTTCAAGTCTGTGGGCCAGAATAACCTCTCTCCCTCAAATTTCGATCATCACAAGCGTTTCGTCACGGTGAGGAGAGCTGAGTGAGAACGACCCGTGTGATTATGAAGCTAGAGTTTTGATTTTGCTGAACTGCAAGACGAGGATAAAAGTGTCTCTGGGCATTGTCAAGAAGCCACGCTCTGAAGCTGTCTGCTCTGAAGAGGCCGTGTCTAGGTGGTTACTCTGAGTGACAACTGCCTTGAGGAAGGCATTTGACCATGGGGAGGTCATTCCAGGCTTTAGCCCTGTCACCTAAGGAACTAGGATCTCAGCCTCAGATGGTGTGGCGGGACCAGTTGCTGAGACCTGAACTCAAACTGACTTGAGTCTTGTCTATTAGAGGGCGCGGGCTTATTAAATATTTTGACCCCCTGCAATCTGCATGAAGGTTTACCAGCTATTTTTAATGGCAAGCCAGTGTCTCTAAGCAACCCAGCACAGAGCTACAGTCGAGAATTATAACCGCCAATTTTATCTGCACCCGCAGATACAGGTGTGGTTCAGGGCCCATCACTTCCAGGAGTTCTCCTGAATGCCCGCATCGAGTATTATTTTGGTGTTGGTCGCTCACAGCCAAAACCAGATCCACATGGCTGACCTCTGAAGATAGGGACAGTCTTCAAGGAAAGCAGAAAGGTCATTTCCCCTCTGTTCCTCTGAACCAGGAACATGAGGAGAAATTTAGCACAAAGGCAAGGAAAGATGTTGCCTGCCTGAGTGGTTCAGGAACTAAAAGCAAGAATTATCCCTCCTCCTCCATGGATGTCCAATGGTCATCACAGGTCTGAAGGTTCTGGATGTTCTTTAGGGCCTACAGGGTCCTCCTCTTCCTGAGGTCTCTATTCCTCCACCACCCAGGGCCCTGGGTGTGGCCTGTCCCTGCTAGTATTCCCTGTTCTTTGGGTTCTGCTTCCAGGCTTAATGACTCTGACTGACTTGGCCACCTCCAGTCCCACTACCATCTCTCTTGGGACCCTCGCCACCTTTTGTTGCCATGCAGTGAGCATACTGCCCAACTATCTCTATAAAATGGTTTTTCTCAGGCTGCCCACTGAGGAAGTTCTCCTGTTCTGACCCGTGAGATAAAGCACACACAACACCATGAGGAAGACCTTTCTTCCCAGAGTGCTCAGGTGAAGTGGGGTTGACTTAGTTGCTAGTGAAAGGCAATGGTGGATGAGGCTGCAGAATAGATAGTCTCAGTGTCAGGCATGCCTGGTCCTCCCTGACAAAATGGGTCACATTTCTGTGAGCTCCAGCAGCACTCAGTGGTGCCCAGGTTTTACGTGTTTCAGAATCATCTGAAGGTTTTGCTAAAATGTGGTGGTGGTAGTGCTGAGCTGCCTCCTGCCCCCCAACACACACACCTGAGCTTCAGTTCCAGCAGTTCTGGGGACAGGGATGCTGAGCTCTGACTAACAAGTTCCCTGTGTGACATGAGGAAGGTGCTCCTCCAAATGTGTGTCCTGGACCAGCACAGCCCCTGGCACTTGGCAGCTTGCTAGGAACGTAGAATTTGGGTCCCATCCCAGATCTGCTGGAGCAGAACCTGCCTTGGAAGGGTCCCAGGTGGTTTATATGCACATCAAGGTTTGAAAAACATTTCTTAACACTGATTCTCAAAATAGCTTTGAGCCGCCTCGGAATAGCTTGCATATTTGTTAGAAGTGCAAGTCTCTGGTTCCCACCCTAGACCCCAGAACAGACACTGGACAGGCAGAGGCTATAGTTTCAGACACTTCCGGGGTGATTCTGGCAGAATGTTTAAGCCAAGGTTACCCCTCAAAGGTCTCACCAGACCCCCAGCCCTCTAGTGGGGTCAAAGGTTCTTCCAGTACTTTACTGGGACAGACTGAATGCTCAGAACCCCCACACCACTGCTTGAGAACTGGGATTTGGTGGGGAGCATGTATAGTCAGGAGCAGGCTGTCTAGCACTGCTAGAGAAGACACCAAGGCTTCCCCAGCTCAAGGCTTCCCAAGTCCAAGGCTTCTCCAGCCCAAGGCTTCCCCAGCTCAAGGCATCTGTTTGGTATGGAAGTAAGTGTTCTGGCTTCCCCCACCCCCGTCTCCAGAGTTCCCCCTCAGATTCCCACTGCATTTTTTCTGTGCTCTGAAGGCCATCTCTCCTCTTCCTCACCGTCTCAAGCAACGTCCATCTGTCTTGGTGTTTTACTGGATGCTTTCTAGGCAGGACAGGTGACTGGTTCCTTTGAAGACCAAATTTTAGACTCTGGCCAGGCCTTGCCACCTCCTTTAAGCCTGCTGCGTCTGACTTTTTGCACAAGGCAACAAGACACACTTTAAATTCAATAATCCTCCTGCCAGCTCCCTCACACACTTGCTGAGAGACTGGCCCACCTCGGAGCCATGCAGGGGGAGGTGAGATCTGGAGCAGTCCCTCACACACTGCCACATTTCCAGAGGAACAGAATTCTCCTACAACTCGCTGGCAATTCAGGCAGCTGAAGTTAGCACTTGTAGCTAGCTAGCTACCCACTCTTTTTTATTTTTTTATCTGAGCTGGCGATGAGGGGAAGAGGAATTGTGTTCAGACTAGAGGAAACCGCTAGGAAATGTTTCTGTGTGAAGGGAAAGGCAGGAACCAAAGGGAACGTTCTAGAAAGCAGTGGAACAAAGGGCTTTACTAGCTCGGTCCTGATGTGGAAGATCCCCAGGTCTGAGCTGCTCACACTACGGCATGCTATCAGGGACAGGGCACTATGAAGACAACATTGTCTACAATTAAGAAAAATGGAAACCCAGAGACAAACAGGTCATCCAAATACAGCATGATGGGAAAGAAGAGCAAAAAATCACTCATCGTGACTGGAGAAACGGAGCTGGGCACTTGGACGAGACAGCTTGAGTTAGGATTATGGGGCTGGTTTCCTTATGGACGTAAAGGGTGTCTTTCCACTGAGATGGGAGAGATGAGCACTTGTTTCTAGGTCCTGGAGAGGAACTCTGCCCCAGTGTGCAGGTTTTCACCTACAAATCCTCCATGGTAGAACTAAAAAACCTTCAGTTGACCTCTTCTTGAACACAGTAGACTTCCAAGAAATCAATCCAACTATTGCATCTGGCCAGGGGAACCCTTGGTGCCAGGACAGAACCACGGGCAGGAAGCTGTTCTCTTCTGCCTCGGCTTTCATTTGTTCGCTTAGGTATCATTCCACTGTATGCACGTGGAGGTCAGAGAGCAACTTTGCAGCGCTGCGTCTCCTTTTCCACCTTTAGGTGGATTCTGGGGATTGAATTTAGGCTGTCCGGCCTATACGACAAGCAGCTTGACTCACTGAGCCATCTTGCCAGCGACCCTTCCACCTACATTTACACTATACGGTAGACGATAGTGACGCGGTAGACGATGGTGAGACTCCCTGGACACACCTGCCTCCAGCTTGCTAGTGAACTGAGTCACACCTGCCATCCTCCCCTCTTCCCAGCTGCCTCCTAGTCCACAAAGGAAGGAGCCCAGCGTGAAGAAAGCATGCATCAAACCCTGTCCCTACCCTCCCTGCCCAGTGCTTCCCAGTCTTCCTCAGAAATGAGGCTTCTGAAAGAAGGCAATTGTGAGCACATGCTTCAAGTATGTGCCTTCACAAAGCCAGCCTGGCCTTGAATAGCATCATTGCCTTCCAAAGGAGAGCCCTTCTAGGATAAAAGCAGCCAATTGTCCCACTTAACAGCTATTTTTTTTCACATTTAATTTTTTATTATTGCATTATAAATAGTACCATTCAAAATTTCCACCTCCTCCGCTCCTCCCATTTCCCTCCCGCTTCCCCACTCCCCCTCCCCTTTTCCCCTCCACTTAACAGCTATTAAATGGTGTTAATTACCTGTTAGATTCAGCAGGTTGGTAGAACTTTGCTCAAACAAACGAAAGAGGGTAGGACGCTGGGCCAGGAAAGCACATGCGGTTGTCACTCATCAATTAGGCTTCATTTGTTTGTTTGCCTGTTTGTTTTCCCAGTGCCAGGAATCAAACCCAGGACCTTGAACGTGCCAGGCGCCGTCTACCACTGAGTCAGTCGCCGGTCCTGCAGTCTTGTTTTGAGACAAGGCTGTAGCCCAGGCTGCCCTCCTACTCTGCTAGCTCTAGCTCCCCAGAACTAGAATTTCAGGTAATGCCAAGATACCCAAGACACTGAATATTTATGGACTGACCTAATGGTACGTGTCCAGGAAAGCGTTCTTACCCTTCACTGAAATGCAAAGACAAGGTCAATGAGCCCAGTGCCCCCCAGAGCCTGGGTAGAGCAGGTGGTCCAAGACTGAGCGCCTCCCTAAGTATTGACTCAAAATCTGGCCATGTGCATATAAATTGTGAGAGCCGGCTTTACCTGGAGTGTGGCTTGGTAAGTTCACATTTCGAGGAAAATACATAATAATATTGTAACTATTGCTTCTGCAATGAGCAGGAGTGGCAGCCTCTTTGTGAAAATGGCCGGATCCATTTCACGCAAGTATAGTGGGTATTTAGCATAAATGTGTGTGCAACCCTTAGAGCGGCATGTGCCACATGGCACCTCCATAAATCACAGATTATGAGCCTAGAAAATGAGCCATTTGACCTACACAATCTCCACAGAACGTTCCAGCTCAAATATCCCAGCCGCCTTGTAAAAAATAGCAATTGAACTCTCTTAAAAATAAAGCCAATGTATCTTCCCTCTCTAATCTATTTCCAGGGCTTGCAAATTATCTACGCCTTCTTCCTCCACTACTTCCTGTCCTCAAAAATGCCATGAGTTTAGGGGAATCTGATCATTTGGGTGTTGGTAATAGCTATGCTGCTTTGGTTTGAAGACAGTTTGTTCCCTTGAATTTTTGAAAGAATTTAGTCTCTGGAGTCTTGTTAACAGCATTCAGAGGGTGGAACCACAACCCACTCTATTATTTAGAGCCTTTGGGAATTGACCAGGTCCTAACACTAGGCTAAGAGCTCTGTCCTAGCTACTTTTCTATTGCTGGGACAAAACACCATGACCAAGGGAACTTATAAAAGAAATTATTTAATTTGGAGCTCATGGCTCCAGAGGGCTGGGGTCCATGGTCATCATTACAGGGAACAGGTGTCTGGCAGGCAGACATGGCCCTGGAACAGTAGCCCATTTCTCCATCCAGGAGCAGAAGACAGCGAGATATTTAGGTCATTTCCCAAACATACTTCTCGTGGTCAAGAATGTTTCTAAGTGTGAAAAATCCTACCAGTCCTTCCGGCAGTCTGAAGCCTGAGGCCAAGCCAAGACGGAGCTGGTGAGTCTCGGGGTCAGTAGGCCTGGTCCTACTTTAATGTCCATCTGTCCTATATCCACAGACTGTTGCAGCCCTAGCCTGGCTGGTCCTTTCCAGGCATGTGTCATTGGACAACGAAGAATATGAGTAGCTTCAATGAACTTTGGCTCAAGACTCCAAGCTCTGAGCACCTAAAGCACTGGCATAGATGTAGCAGGAAGCCAGGCACACACATGACCCGAGTCCTTACAATAGATCAGGAAGGTTAGCTGAGCACACGAGTAACATACCATCCAAAGAAGAATGTGGTGAAGTGCAAGACAGTCCGAGCATGGCAGCTTCGAGGAAGAAAGGCCTAACGCAGGCATTGGCCAGGAAACCCACTGCGATGGAGTGTGTCCATCCCCAAATCCATGCACTGAAATCCTAACTGCCAATGAGACCGTATTCAGAGGGGGAGTTTTGGGGAGTAACTAGGTCATGACGGTGGAGCTCTTGTGAATGAACCAGTGCCCTAAAAGCCAGCATCACTCCTGTGGTGGAAACAGCCACTCCAAAGGAAGCCGGCAGTGGCCCATGGTGAGGTGTTTCAAGAAAGAACGATCCCTCTCCATCTCCACTTCTCACTGGAGCATCAACCGCAAGAGCAGAGGAGGGCGACCTGGAGACTTCCCTCCTGGAGCCACAGCTCATTGCGGTAGGCCCGAGTTTAAGCTTCACTCTCAGAATCCCCTTCTTAAGTCCCCAGGAAGCTCTTCAAATCCCAGAAGTCATTGTACTGCCCCCCTCGCCTGCAGGTATCAACCCTTGAGAGTTCTCACGTAACTATGTCCTCCCCAGGGTTTTCATCCTGCCACTAACTCCTAGAAGCCTGTCCTCTCTATGTCTTCCTCAGCCACCAATAACCCCCCCCCTTGTTCTTGGAGCTAGTGATACTGGCTTGTCTTTGGAGGTCTCAATAGAGGATAGAAGCAAAGCTCAGGACACAGGTTCAACACCTCACCCACTCACTCAGGATTCACTGTTCCTCCAGGTCTGCAAGCTGTGCGCTACACAGACACACCATCCTTCCTGTGTGTGGCATATATCCCAGTGTGGAAAGCATGCTTGAGGTGGTGCCATGGAGAAGAAATAGATGGCTGGGAGACTGGGGAGCTGGGGGCTAGGGGACTGGGGGACTGGGAGGCTGGG
>PVIU01001481.1:126268-142643 GCA_004026605.1 Ondatra zibethicus | reverse complement strand
CTGATGGCCTGGGGACCGGGAAGCTAAATGACTGGGGGCCTGGAGGGTTGGGGGTTGGGGAACTGGAAGGCTGGGGAACTTGGAGGCTGGGGCTGGGGGGCTAAGAGACTGGAAAGTTTTGGGGCTGAGGCTAGGAGGCTAGGAGGCTGGGGGGCTGGGAATCTGGGGAACTGGGAGGCTGGGAAGCTGGGGATCTGGAGGGCTGGAAGGCTTTGGGGCTGAGGCTAGGAGGCAAGGGGGCTTGGGGAGCTGGGGAACTGGGAAACTGGGAATTTGAGGCTCTGGGGGACTGGGGCCTGGGAGGCTTGGGGGACTGGGAGGTTGGTGTTCTCTGGAAATGCTATCATTGATTACTGGAGAGGAAGAGGAGGGGAGAACTGGGAAGGAGCATTCGGAACTTCACTTAGCAGCTTGAAGGCTGCCTGGTTGGGGCAGATGCCTGGTTGGCTCTGTGAAGCTTAAGCAACATTAGGAGGAAAAACTCTTTCACAGAAATGTGTGCACGTAACACAGGCCAGGGTCTGAGGTGCGCGGAAGACACACAGGACAGTGGGATGCAGAAGGCGGTCCTAGAAGAGAGCTTTGGAGGCTGTGGAGGAGATATAAAAATGAAGTCTCAGATCTTGGGCTTAGAGCTGATGTCTGGGGGAATGAGAGCAAGAAGGCTGAGGACAAGCCCAGGGCTATGTCCTTGGTGTGGCCAGTACCGGAGAAACAAGGGAAGAAAAGCAGGAAAAGACCAGCCACACAGGCAGAAGGAAAACAGAGGGCGTGTGTCAGGCCTTGTGCTTAAGACAAAGAAGATGTGGCCAAGCAGATACTGCAAAGGAGGCAAGGACCACAGGGAACCAAAACATCATGTTTTCTATGACACCAAAGTTGCTTCCACTTCCCACACTGTCTCAAGGAATGCTGGGACACAGGCTGGTGGGAGGCAGTGGTTGGAAAGGTGCATGGAAACCAGGGAGTCCCTTGCTGGATGCATGCAAGACGAGCTACAGAGTGTGTGAAGCCATGCTCTGGGACTACCTGGCCCACTGTCACTGTCTAGGTGACATCATGCTGGGTGAACATTAAGTCTGCACTTGACGCGACCCACTTACAAGCAAAATGTCAGCAAACTAACAAGTGTATTCAGAAGCTAGAGGCAGTCTGCGAGCCTCCTGTGGCACCCACAGCCCTCGAGGTCAATGCTGTCACAGTCAGAGGGTGGGTGTTCAATAATAATCAACCAAGTGATTCATGAGATGACCCGACGTCCAAGTAATCACTCCTCCATGGGATATCAGTCATGCCCAGAGCATCCTATGATCTACAAACTCCTCCAAATGTTTCTCTGTTACCCACAGATGCCAGAGTCCTGGGCCAAATGGAATTTATGCGACCTGAGACCACGCCATGCAAATGTATAGAAGAAGCAGGTAAGTCCTTTGGCACATATCCTCCAAACATACCAAGGCATGAGAAGCAGGCAGCACCCCAGCTCACCCCAGCTTGGGAAGTGGGTGAAGAGAAGCTGCCAGTATGTGTCCTCGGTTATTTAACCCCCACAGTCTCTCACCATGCCTCGTATCTTCCCTGGTGCCCAAGGAAACTTTTGTCCCTAATAAGCTGATTCTCAGTAATTTAAGGAGTCCAGGTAAAGTCTGCTTTTGTGACATTCTTCCTATAGACACCTCCAGAAGTAGTAAAGATATCGGTAATGAGAGCAGCTCGTGTGATTTCTCAACTGGTTTCTGGAGCTTTCACTTCAGGGAGACCAGATCAGGCTAAGGTTTCACAGGACACATATCGTGCAGTCTATATGTTATACACTGAGTTTTCAAAATTGCATTTAAATTAGAGGAACAAAACCCAGCGCAACCAAAGTAACAAAACAGACATATTTCACACTGGCTAGAAAACAGATAATGCTACCAGAAGGCCTAGTTAGAGTGAATTCAAGGCCACCCTGGGTTACTTAGTGAGACCCTGTCTCAAAACAAAAACATTTCACAAGGAGGAGAAATAGCTCAGTGGTAGAGTGTTGGCTTAGCATGTGTTGGGCTCTGGGTTCAGCACCCAGTACCAATAAAAAAAAAATACTAAAGCTTTTCTCCTTCCTTTCAATAAAACTGGGTTAAGTGTGTGTTATGCTGATAATAATAGCAGTAATTATATTCAGTGCTTTTCGCTGCTGAGTGACTTTTTTCTGTTGTCTATTCCTTGCAATAATTAAGCAGGTGCATTTATGCCCCCCCCCCATGTCATGTTCTAGGATTTGAAGTTCTGGGAAATCAAAGTCTCGTTGCCAAGGTCACATGGCTCACTGACTTGGCCAGGATTGTCTGCTGGGCCTACTGATTTAAATCAGTTCTTGGGCTGGAACTCATCACGTATCCGTGGACAGGACACCCAACAATCAAGGCAAGGCCAGAGGTCAGCAACAAAAATAGGATCTGTGCAAAGATGTGTCTGTGACAGTCAAAACTATACACACTTCCCAAAAGACGTGTGTCGTTTCCTCTGTTTGGATTTTCAGTAAAGCCAGGGACACTTTCTAGAAGTAATGTGTGTGGTGATTATAGTTTAAATCAATGACCAGAACAAGGAAGGCCTCCCAGGTGATGTGTATGAGTCCTGGCCCCTCAAAAGATGGTATTTGCCTGAGTCTGAACCTCACACCAGTACGGTCAAGGAGAGCATATGTAACAAGGGTGCTAAGCATGCTGAAGCTTTTCTGAAAGCAATTTAGGTGATGTGGCGTGGTAATTAATGGTGACTTAATGGTAGCCTTTCCATCAGAGCTCTGCCAGCAAACAACATGGCAGTCGGAACCTGAGAAGTTGGGGGACTTGGGCTAAAACTCCAGAGTTTTCGAGGTGGTTGCCAGAGCAACCTTGGGGACTAGTCTCTGGAAGAACTGAAGCGTTCTATTTTAGAAACACCCAGTTGATCATCGGAGCCAGGAGGAAACAACTAAATAATAAGGTACTGAGAATTCTTATAATATCTTATATAAAGATGAGCATTTTCCCAGACTGAAAACAGTTCACTCTAAGAGGAATATTTTGACCCTGGAAGCAAAATGACTCCACAGAGGTCTGATTACTGCCCGTGTCTTTTACAAAATGCTGGAATTAAAAGCTGCTTTTTCTATGTGAATTTCCTCTAGTCTTAGCTCCATGACAGGCTCCTGTGACCTTTTGAGTCTCATCTCCTCAAAAGTCACCCCTGCAGGAATGCATATGAGCGTTCATCTACTCTACGAACACCTGCTAAATAATTCACCTTATTACTGTATAAGATGCCCTGCTGGTTGAACCCCAGTGGAGATGAACTAATGATATAGCCCTGCCCTTAGGAAAGGTACAGACTAGAGGACGGACATAAAAGACAAACATAACCACACAGCATCATGAGACCACACCATATGATCGCGGAGTCTCCTGTGGACATTTTATTTAATAGACTGTTACATATGTGGGTCCTTTGGTAGATCATTATCAAAATGCAGATTTCCAAACATTACCTCCATGTCCAGAAAGTTGGGTGCCTGGGGCTGTACTTTAAATGCTATGCACAGGGAGCATGCTAGGGGTGAGGGAAAGATCTCATTCTGAAAAGGTGGTTAACAAATTCATGCAAGGAGTTGGGGTGGAGGCTTTCAAAGAGGCTTTCTCACCTAGAGAATGGACAGCCCCTCAGCTAGAGTGAGGGTTTTGTCCAACTGGCCTGGATTTATGCTAAGGAGAGGCAGAACCACGCATCGGCTGGGAGAGAGAGGTCACTGGAGAAGACCATGAAGGTCACTAGAGGACCAGAGAGAGACTTGATGCAATCATTAGAGCCCTATGATCCTGGGAATAACATATAGCAGTCTTTATAATGGTAATTCAGTAGGACTATGATGGATGCATGGGCAAAAAGTGGGCATCCGAACAGAGTCTGTTGTATACCTGCTGGTTGCAGTTGAAATGGGCAAGCTCAGGAAACCCCAAAAAGTGATGATGGTCCTGGTTGATTTCCATTCTGGATGCAAAGCTGTCATCATGATGGTGGCACCCAAACCAGCCCTATAGCCATGCTCTGGTGGCCGGAATTGATCACTGTTTCTACAGAATGACAGTAGTCACTATGGGTCTGATCGCCAAGAGGCCAAAGACCAAGCCTTCTGTGAAAGTTTGTCACTACAAAAGCCTCATGCCCATGAGGTCCTCTGTCCACATCCCCTTTGACAAAACTGCCATCAACAAGGTTGTCTTTAGAGACTCCACTCTGAAATGCAAGGTTAGCTGAGAAGCCAAGGTCAAGTTTGAAAAGCAATCTAAGTGGGCAAGAACAAATGGTTCTTCCAGAAGCTCTGGCTTTAGGTGTTTTCTCTCTGTCATTAAAAAGAAGAAAGAGAAAAAAAGAAAAGAAAAATCAATAAGACAAAACAACTGGCTCCTGAGAGTAGCAGAAATGAAGAAGGAAGACGTGAAGAAATGTTTTCTTAAAACTATCAAATAGTGCTTTGTTTTAAAGCAGATTGTAGGAGGCTCACGATGTGCAGTTAATTAATTATGACATATTTGTCCCTGTGCAGCTATATTTAGCAAGATTTGGGATCATACTCAATTTATTTGTGCTTTAAAACTTTTGTCTCTGGATTTTTCTCAATTTTTACTTCAAAGAAGATGCAGGTTTATAGACAGATACTTAGACAGCTCCTCACTTGAGCCAGGACTTCACAGCACCATGGGGAGCAAGGTTGAAGGAGATGCAGCCTTGGACTTCAAGGAGAATATAGCCAGACACAGGAGATCAAACTGGTAAACAAGACGTCATCTTACAGGACGACTGCTTTTAAAAAACCCAGCAAAGGAGAGAGAGGGCCAGAAGCATTTCTTCAGTGATGAAAGAGAGAAGGCTTTGTGTAAGAAGGAACAGCAAAAGCTGGGGGTGCAGGTCAGTGATGCAGCACAGAAATCATACACACAAGGCTCTGATCCGAACCCCAGAAGAACTGAAAAGCAATGTTTTAGCCAAGAAGAACATTCCAGAAAACAGAATCGAGTAAGAAACTGTGCAAAGAATAGGAATCATGGAGGCAAGACTGCATCCTATGTGTCTTTCTTGTGCAGCTGGCATGCAGCAGGTGCTCAATAAATGCTGTGTGAGAAAATGCATGTCTACAAGCAAGCAGACACCAGTGAGGTTTAAAACAGGGAGGCACAGAAGGTCTTAGGAGAGATGCAGGTCCTTTATCGATGGCCCTTTCTCCAAAACTGGAATCTAGAGATTATGTGTAAGAAAATTACACATAAAGTTTGCATGCATCTGACACCACTGGGCAGGGAGAACGGAAGAGGAGGGCAAAGGCACAGACCCAAACCCAGGGGACAAAACAGACAGCAAACAAAACACGAGAAATGACTATAAAAATCTAGATGAAAAAAATGAACCTGCGCCCTTTCGGCAATGGCTTGGAAGAGAGGGACCTGTCATATGCAGAGCACACAGAGTCCAGAGGGTATGGAATTAAACACCGGCAACAGGGGAGACGCTCTCACCCAACCAGTGAGGGTCCTTCTCATCCCCTCTTCAACATGGAAGATGCTCTCACCCAACCAATGAGCAGGAGAGCGCAGCTGTAAGGCAGTGGTGAACTCTGGCCTTGGAGTGAGGGAGGACCCTGGTCCTTCTCATCCTCTCTTCACATCCTGCTTTCAACCCTCCAAAAAGCAACAGCCACCAGCTGTCTGTCCTCAGTTGAGCTGAAACTCAACCGTGGAGTAGTATGGTTCCCTGGCATCCCTCACCCTGGTACTGAGTTTGCCGGACAGGAAGTAGGGAGGCCAAGATGCTCCATTAATGGTGAAAATCTGCTTCCCTGGAGTTGCAGAGAGCAAAGCAGGAAGCAGAGACTTGGATACAGCCTGGAGACGGCTGTGACTGAAGAGCCACTGCTGCGGTGATGCGCTCAGTATACTACAT
The DNA here is from genome assembly GCA_004026605.1 of Ondatra zibethicus. Taxonomy (NCBI): domain Eukaryota; kingdom Metazoa; phylum Chordata; class Mammalia; order Rodentia; family Cricetidae; genus Ondatra; species Ondatra zibethicus. The sequence continues at coordinate 136,685 of PVIU01001481.1, read as the reverse complement.
GTGCTGAGCAGACAGAGAGCCACACGACAGAGGTGATCTGAAGGACAAACATCCCATCTCAAGAAGTCACCCTTTAAGCAGCCCCAGCTGATTGCTGTCTTGGGGAATATGAATTGACCACTGTAAAATCCAATACTGGATTTTTTTTCTCTCAAAAAAAATCTCGAAATTCAGAATTTTCTGGAAAGTTTTCAGTCTTAAAAATATTAAAAGGGTCACACAAAACAAATTCTCAGGTCACACCTGACCCACAGTCCATCAGTTGCAACTGTTAGCACTGAAAGAAAGAAAGAGAGAGAGAGAGAGAGAGAGAGAGAGAAGCATATTTGGGAGTGAGGCAAAGGACAGAGATGAAAGCCAAATGAACACAAGTCAGAAAGGAAACCAAATTCCCTCACATCTGGGAAGCCAAAATGAAGGCGGTGACTAGAGTCACATCCCCAAGAAGCCAAAAAGCATTAAAGAGAAAAGACAGATCCTTGGTCATGGTAATTAGAACACTGCTGGCGACCTTTAAAGCCTCACTTTCAACAGGATGAGAGGGAGATCCACTCAGCTGCCGAGATCCCCGGATGAGTAGAGGAGAAGCTGGCAAGGATTGTAGATGACTTCCCCGAACTCAGAGCCCACAACAGAAGGAATATGTGGGAGAGTGCATGAGGGGTTGGTTACCAGGTCAAAGAGATCCCCCCTTACAACAGAAAGACAGGCGGAGTGTGAAGGTGAGGAGGGATGTGCCAGGTGCTAGGGAAGTGGGGGAGAGATGCTGTAGACAGGGGCTTGCTTGGTCTGGCTCCCAGAGAGTCGGAATGACAGTCACTAGAATGGGATAAAAGGGACCCTGAGAATGTCTGGAGAGGAGGAACATGAGGGAGGGGAAAGAGATGGGGGACTTGGCACCACCCCCCTTACCCACAGCTCTAGTGCTGAGACACTAGGTGATGGGAGACACACAACTGCTGAGAAGCCTCAGAAGGCAGAGGGCGTCAGCAAAGGGAGGCACGGGGACAGAGGTGGGTGGGAGTGGGTTAGAGGAGAGCTACATGAAGACCCTGCTTCGGTCAGAGAGTGGAAGCCCAGTGGACTGAGGCACTCTCCATCAGTGCCTGTGAGCTGGGCTAGAACAGGCCGGAAAGGCATATCAAGAAGAGGCACCTACTGTTCTACATTAAAGGAGACCATGGAAAGATGACAGCTCAATGCCATGTGCGGTTCTTGATTGAACCGTCAATTAAACAAACTAGAAAGAAAATTATCGGGAAAATAGTAGACTATGAATTAAGAGACATAATTTGGTGACATTTTAAGTTAACTTCTTCAGTGTGATCATGATATTTCTGTTATCCTGGAGAAGGCATGTAGGGATAAAAAGCCATCACCAGTACAATGAAAAAATCCAACAAAAATTTAAAAAAAATGTGTGCTGAACATACAGGGTGTCGGAGCAGGGAAGAGCCACGAAGCAGATGTGGCTGTTGCTACAGAGCGAGGACTCCTAGTGAAGCAGTACCAAACTTCATTATTACACCCTTTCAACACTGCCTGATATTTTTTCAAAAGCAAAAGTTAGGAGAGGCTCTCAGGGTTCAAGTATATATAGCCCTATATCCCATCATCCACTGCAGACCTCAGCCCCTGGAGAGGCTCTCTGGGGGTTCAAGTACATATAGCCCTATATCCCATCATCCACTGCAGACCTCAGCCCCTGGAGAGGCTCTCTGGGGGTTCAAGTACATATAGCCCTATATCCCATCATCCACTGCAGACCTCAGCCCCTGGAGAGGCTCTCTGGGATTCAAGTACATATAGCCCTATATCCCATCATCCACTGCAGACCTCAGCCCCTGGAGAAAGCCTCTGTCAGCTTTCAGAGCCTTTGCTTTGCTGGGGAGATTGGAAGGAGTATGCTCAGCCCTGACAGCTATACTGTCCTTGACAGAGCAACCCTTGTCCCCCGAGCTGCCACTTCTAGATTAATATGGGGCTCTACACTCGCTCTTCTCCAAGGACTTGTAGGAGTCCCAGCCGTATCCTGTGGGTGACGTCAGCTGACTCATCTATAATAGCTGGTCGTGACTGTCAACGGTATCATCTAGAAAACACATCTCTTGATGTGTTTGTGAAGGTATTTCCAGACAGAATTGAGGGATGACGACCTGTCCTACACGTGGGTGTCAAACTTCCCATGAGTGGCTCAGATATAAAGAGGTCCAGGGTAAAACTGTGTGCCCCTGCCTTTCCCTCCCTTTTTCTTTCCGAGTAAATCCATCTGACACTACTGCTGCCCCTATGCGGGCAGCAGCCTTCAGCGTCTTTCATCATCTGAGCATTACACACCAGAGACTGTCCAGGGAGAGTGTGGGCTTTCTGCACCAGATCAGGGCTGCTAAGGTATCCAGGTTCTTGGCCTGAGAAGTGATTAGGTTCTCTGCTTTCCCAACAGGCAGATGGCCATTGTTGAACCACCCAGCCCCTATCATCATAAAGCAATCTAATAGTGTGTGTGTGTGTGTGTGTGTGTGTGTGTGTGTGTGTGTGTGTGTGTGTGTGATTCAGTTCTTCTAGAGAACTCTTATACACCACCCCAGGCAGCATCCACCCTTCCATCTACCACCTTGTCCCCTTTCTACCCATTGAGCGCTCTAGCTGTAGCCCATCTGACTGCCCTCTGAATAGCAGTCCAAGCCCTCACCCCACTTCAGGTAACACCCTGGAAAGCACAGGAGTTGTGGACATTGGCCAGTCCATTGACAGTGGCCTTCTCCACAACCTGAATGCCACCCTGCCACCCTTTCTTCGCTTTGAGTAGCATGTGCTGGGGGCTGATGTGGGGAAGCCCAGAGGGCACTCAGGTGAGCTGAGGGGAACACCATGCAGGCACTCAACTGTTCTGTTTTAACCCTCACTGTGTGCGGGGTTAGCTGGCCACAGAATACTAGGGTCCTATAGAACCAGGGAACAATTCCATGTATAAAATAATGAGACTATATTTTTTGCCTCTGAATTAAAAAAAAAAGACAGTAATACCCATCTTTCAGAGCACAAATTGCTTCAGAAATGATTCTAAGCTCAAAAACTGGGTAGGCATAGTAAAACTCAGGGAAGGACTTGATGCTGCCATTGCCAGGCCCACATAGTTAGTAACCGTGGTGAGACATGAGAGCCAAGGGCTCTCTGGGGTGTTGTTCTGCAAACATGGCTGCACACGGCAATCATTTGGAGAGCTTTAAAAATATTCATGCTGGGTCCCGTCCTCAGAAATTCTGACTTTGTGGGTTTGGGTAAAATTTTGGTTGTCGGGATTTTTCATTTTCCCCCAGATGACCCAAATATACTGCAAGGTTTGAGGCCCTCTGCTAGGCCAGCCTCATAATTCACACTCATTAACACACTGCCCTGTGTGGTTCATCTGGGCTGCTAGCATGCTTAACCTTGGCTAGCCCTCGCCCCTCCCAAGTGCACGGCCAAATGAGATGTGTGGACACCAGATCATTGTCTCATAAAAAATCTCCTGGCCCTCCAACAAGCCCGAGGTGTTGACCTGGTACATAGGGGGCCCTCGGGTTAGGGAGTGGGGATCCAGCTCTGCCTGCCTGCTCCTCAGATCCATCTGGCAGCATCACAAAATGCTGTGTTCAGGCCCGAGTTCTCAGTTCTGTGAAGAGGTTTGGAGTGGAAATTAAAAGCCAACACTGACAGGGTTGTTTCTACAGGCCCAGGACAGCACAGGGAAAGGCTGCTTGCTGAGAGGAAGCTGTGCAGTCAAGTTTTTGCTGATTTCCAGGACAGGCTTGGGCTAGGGAGGAAAGAGGGAGCAAGGGAGGGAGGGAGGGAGGGGAAAGACTCAGGTCCACGTTGGCGTTGGCGCGGCTCCCACCCAGGCAGGACAAGCAGCCCCCTGGGAGGCTTTAGAAAACACTGTTGTCTGAGCTCAGCATGGAAAAATTAAGTGCAACTTTTTGGATTGGAGTCATTTGGAGCCCTGGGATTTAAACCTCTAGGGGTTTCCAATGTGTCCCTGAGGTTGAGAAATACTGGCTACAATCCTGACTTCTGAGCTGTGCATCTTCCTAGGGACGGATGATGGGCTCCTTTGTGACAGGCTGGCCTGAGGGTCCCCAAGGCCACTGAGTCAAATGCAATACTGGCCTAGAGAAGCAGATATCCTCTTAGGGGAGTGTGGGGCATTGAGACAGGGTATCACCATGTCACTCTGCTGTCCTGGAACTCACTCTGTAGACCAGGTTGTCCTGGAACTCACAGAGATCCATCTGCCTCTGCCTGCCAAGTGCAGGGCTTTAAGCACTTGTTCAGTTCAGCTCAGCGCAGGGGGATTAAACACCATCTTGTCCAGCTCACGGATGCCCTCTGCCACCACTAAGTAGGATACAGAGGGCTTTAACCCTTTGGGAAAAGTAACCTGGCAGGATTTGTTTGAAGTACATATCCATATTACCTAGCCTTCCAGTCTCCCTTCTGATAGAAGCTCGCAAATTATGGTTGGGTTATTCACAACAAATAAAAGCAGAAACAGAAATATGGAAATGACTAAAGAGTGTTGTGTAGACCTAGGTGATCTTTCCTCTTTCATGAAGAGGAGCCCACACTGATGTCAGAATTGTTGCCTCAGGTTAGACCGTCTAGCTATACACTGTAGACAATGCCTGCAGAACAGATAGAAGACAGGATAACTTAGTGAAGGCCACCATGAGGAAAACGTCACTTGAGCCACAGTGGCGTGGTGACTGCTTGTCCCACTTCTCCCCCAGGTCACATGCTGAAGACACTGACCCAGTGCAGTGGCGTTTGACCGTGGGTCTTTGAGAAGCGATTAGGATTAGCTGAGCTGAAGAAAGTGGAGACATTAGGACTGGACATTCCACAGCCAGCACGTTTTCTCCGCGATGAAGACACATCAAGATGGCAGCTCCCTGTGGGAGCTCCCTGTGGGAGCCCACTCTCATCAGGCTCTCAGTCTATTGATCCCTGGATTTTGGACTCTGTACCCCCAGAAATGTGAACGGAAACACCACCCAGGCTGTCGTGGTTTATTATAGCAGAACGCGTAGGCCAAGACAGCCACTGTGGACTCATCTTTTGCATCTGGGCAACCTCCATTCCTCCAGCAAAGGAAATGTATCCTCTGTATTCTAGGCAGACAGCAATGGACTCACTGGCCGCCCTGAAGCTGGTGCTTGTAACTACCTCTTGGCACAGCCTGCAGAGGACCATAAGTGGTCTGACATCCTTATTATCTCCTTCAGCCCCAGAATGGCTCAAGCTGGCTTTCTACCAAGTGACAGCTTCTGGCCAGGAACACGCCTCGATCTCCTGGGAAGGAGTGTTCTATAAACAAAAATAGGGTAATTACACAACTCCAGCCCCACTCAGCAGTCACGTCTATAAGATGCAAGCATCGTTTATATAGATCTGCTTCTGACCCGTATCTTCTGGGCAGGCAGGAACAAGAGCTAATTAGAAAGATAAAGGACCCATGCCTTACACGATGTGTGAAATTAATAGTCAAGGCTTTGGTGACAGATCTGAACTCTGCTTCCTGTGGGAAGCATGACTTCCTGGAGGGATGAGGCCAGGTCCCTTTGAGACAACTCGTTTATGTCACAAGTTCTGCTCACAGTAAGTTGACTTTTCATTCAGACAAAGATAAGGCCACTTCTTCTTTTTCCAAATCTCCCCAGTGATGATGGGCAAATGCTAGAAAAGCAAAGCCCAGGGACTTGCTGCCCGGCTAGTCACCAAGGGACACTGTCAACAGTAGACCAATCGCTTGCCCTCTCATCGATGGTTGCTTGCTTTCATACATCTCTTCCCTGACATATATTATGGGCTGACTACCCTTCCCAAACACATGTTGAGGTCCTAGCTCCCAGGATCTCAGAACTGTACCTAGCATTTGGAGATAGGGTCTTTAAAGAGGTAATTAAAGTTATGACATCACTAGCATGGGCCTTAGCCTAGCATGACTGTAAGAATTATAAGAAGGGGGTTTTAGGATACAGAGCACATAATGGAGAGGCCACCACAAGACACAGGAAATGGGGAGCCATCTGCAGGCCCAGGAGAGGGCCCTCCAGAAGAATCAACTTTCAGTTACCCTGGCCTGATGCTTATTGGCTCCAGTACTGAGAGACAGTAAATGTCTAATGCGTCATGGTAGCCCTGGCTGACTCCACTAGTTCCTGAGGGGGCAGTTAAGGACCACTGCACCCTCTGAAGGCTTTCTCCCAAGCCACCAATTTCCCAACAGTCCCTTAGAACTGAAAGGATTCCTTGGTTCAAAGTCCCATAGCCTAGGCTGGACATTGAGGGCAGGAGTCAGCTGAGGGGTATGGCCACACGGGGAGAGACTGAGGCACAGGGGTCTGTGGTGTATCCCGTGGACATAAAAATGTGAAAGGCACCAAGCATGCTTTGCAACACTGGAAAGTGAGGAAGTGTCTCCAAAATGTAACTTAATCTGTGTGTGTAAATGTAAGGTCTGCTGAGGTTTGGGAGCCAGATGCAGATCTGAACTGACATCCAGTGATGGCTCACTAAGGGACCCAGGAAAGCCCATGAGCCCCAGTTCCCAATCTCTACCTCACAGAGCAAACGAGGAAAGAAGTGCGCGACAGCAGATCTGGTCTGGTTACCACTGAGTTTGTTTCCTCTGTCATTCAGTCAGTCTGTCAGTCATGCAGACACTAAAACCTTACTGGCCGTGTGCTGCATCAGACAGTAAATGCTGTGCATCTATTTTTCTCACCGACTGTGATGGTTAATTTTGATTTTCATCTTGATTGGACCGAAAGACACCTAAAGGAGTAGTAAAGGAGACTGCGGGCTATGTCTACAAAGGTGATTCCAGAAGCCAATGTGTCGTGAGGGCTCCCATCTAGTCAGCTGGACTATTGACCAATTCAGGAGGCGAGACTGTCGAGGTGGTAGGGCTGTGGAAAGGAAGGCTGGTTGGAGAAAGCGGGGTCGCTAAGGGCGTGTCCTTAGAGGTTACACATTATCTTGACCTTTTTCTGCAGGGACTCGCCTTGACTTCCTAGCCACCATGATGAGGGCTGCGTTGCCACGTCCTCCCGGCCACGATGGGCTGAAGCGTCTGGAACCATGAACAAAATGAATCTTCCCTCCCTAATGTAGCTTCTGTCAGGTGCTTGGCCATAACACAATGCCTAACTACAACACTGACCTATTTTATACCTTCTGACCTCCTTCCACACCAAGGCCTGGAATAGCTATGTTTTAAATCCTTCATCAGTAGCTGAAAACAGCTTAGTGCCCCTTACTCTTGGCATTCTGTTAGCAGCTGGCATGGCCGCTATCGGAACCCCCATGCGGCACCACAATGGCCAGTATTAAAGGATCTTGCAGAGTCTCTCAGACGCCATCTCATGTGCATCCCGCTGGGAGGACTGGAACTCTGTGTCCCCATAGCAGGAACTATCCTGACAGGCTCTTTTATTTGGTTCCCACCATGACAGTGTGGTGCTGGCACTACCTTCCGCTGGTGCGCCGGATCGCAACGGCAGAGATGTCACCGTGAAAAGGCTGTCACGGGGAAGCTGTGCTTGCCGTGTGCTCCCCGCCTACCTCTCTGTGCTGTAATTGCTGTGCATTGTCCAGAATTCCATCACTGTTCCGACCGCTTGGCAGATACAGAAAGGAGACCGTGTGGGTTTTTTGTCCCCTCGTAATAATGGCATTTTGCATTGGTATTTCACATTTAACTTATCCAGGGCATTTTCCTAGTCTATTGCAGAGTCTTATCCCAATCAAACAAAACTCCATGTGTTGTATAATTGTCTATGCCATAGAGACAGCTTAGGGATGAGAGCCAATGAAACTGGGAGCTGGAGGAGGACCAAGGATCCAAATTGCTTCAAGAATACCAAGCCACAGAGAAGGTGCAAAGGGAGCCAGCATGGCAGCTCAGAGATGTGGCTTCTCCCTGGGGAAAAGACACACCTGGAGCAAGCCAGTCAGCTTCCTCAAGCTGGGAGCCCCTGAGAATTTCCATCGGTAGCCAAGGGCTCTCTGTTGCTCCTGCCTAGATAGAAATGCTGCTGGGTTTACCTTGGGGGGGTGGGCAGTGCTGCTGAGAACAAGAGGTCATTAGATTTGGTTTTGCTGGCCCATTTTGTGACCTAGAAACACAGCTCATAAATGTTTCCTGCTCTTTCAGCAATTTGGAAAAGGGCTGGAATGAGGGCCTAGAAGGGTGAGCATTTCAGGAGTTGAAAAGCAGAATTTTTAACTCTTGCCACATCTTGGAAAAGGGAACATCTACAAACAAAGTTTGTACCGAGAAAAAAAACAAGTTGTCTGTGGACTACTTGAGATGAGTCACCCTGCGGGGCTGCTGTCACTTGGAAGTTAGGAGTCCAATGCCTTCAATCTACTTGGGCACCCGTTGGCAAATTATTGCTTTTATTCTAGTGCCATTTAGAAAATTGTGGCTCTCTAACTCATACCCTGGAGACCTGGAGAGTGGAAATGTCTGCCCACCTGCATTGCCAAAGTGTGGCTTCCCTTCCAATTCAGGGGCTCACAGCCTGACTGCCCATTAGAATCACCCAGGAAGCTGCTAACAACCCAAGGCCTAAGCTGGGCTCCAGACCAACTAAACCAGAAACCATGGAGTGGGACGAGGCAGCCTATTTTCTTCAGCTTCCTGGCCGATTTGAATGTAGGCGAGGTGGGAAGCCAGAGTACCAATGCATCCCTTACAATGCTCACCCACTGGGCAGTGAGAGATGCTCTCCTAACAAAGCATGTCTAACCTGCCCTGGGACTCTTTGGTCTCCACCACGTGTCTCACTCTCATGCTTCATGGTGAGCTCTTTGCCTCATGAATTATGGAAATCATTATCATGGCAGTGTGTGGTAGCTGCTCTTGGGGCCACTAATCCATTCAGCTAATTAACATAAACAGAATCCCTGCTGGGCACTACAGGAGGTGCAGAAAGAGGAGCTATGAGCCTTGCATTCAAGGATGTAAGTGTGTAAAATACATGTGCAAGGCACCACAATATAAGGTTTTGTGTGATCAAGGCTTTGAGGGACTCTGGGAAGGAATAAAGAGAAAAAGCGAGCTCTTTTGGCTAGCTTAAACAGGTCTTCGCAACAGCACCCCTCCCTTACACACACACACACACTTGCGGGGCCCCACGTGCACTTATCGACCTCAGTACACACTTCAGGACTATAAACTGAGTAGGCTCTGAATGAATTACACCTGGACGGAGAAATCCAGCCTGGTGCTCACTAGCTCCATCAAGACCATCCCTGGGCCCTATTGGCTCCCTCCCTTCCCATTCCCACCAGACCCAGATTCCATCTGGTACCCTCCAACTTCTCTCAACCCGTGGCACTTTATCTCACCCTGCCCACTGCCCTTGCAGCTCCTCAGCAGCTGTGAAGGGGAAGCACCCCTCCCCCGAGACTGAGGCCAGAAGCTGTCTCCCAATACCCACTCCCCATTCCTGCTAAGAACACAGTCTCCCCAAATAAAGACAGATGTGGCCAATGAATGAAGGAGAAGCAGAGTGCTAACTCCTGGGTTGTGTCCTTGAAGGAAATGGCCCACCTCGCTTCTTCTCTCCATCCTGCTGCTCGAAGGTCATGGAGAGACCCCCTCCTGGGCCACACAGGCAAGGAAACATCATTGCAGAACCCAAGAGCTGGGAGGAATCCAGGTCCCTAAATAGTGTTGGGCAGAGGACTCTGGGGGCCTGGATGGGCTCCCTCCAGAACGAGGTCCACTATGTCCCAGGTCCAGTTATATTGGGTCCTTTACAGCCCATCCATGTCTCCATATCCCACGTGTCCTACAATAAATACCTGGAGTTCCTCTGCACACTAATGAAAAGGATAAGCTATTACAAAACCCCAGTTATTTCTAGCAGACTGGTCAGTGATGTAGCGATTCTCACAGCACAGGGAGCAAGAGTCTGTAAATCTTTACACTCGGTGGGCCAGGCTAAGGGGATCTGTTTCCTCATGAAGGCAACACACTGGCCAGCTGACTCCTTCCTGATTAAGGCACTTGATTGAGCATCGTTATTTTCATTGGTCCCCAAAGCCTGGAACTGGGGTAGAGGTAGAAAATACTATAAAGGTTTGGAAAATAACAGCTTCCCTGGAGAGACACTCATGAAACAGCAGGGTGTGGGAAGAGCAGGGACTCTGGAGGCAAATGTGCCAACCAGGTGGCTTCAATGAGAAGAGACTTAGCTAACACATCAGCCACTCTGAAGATTCAGCACAGATCAAAGAATGCCCTTCAACAAACCTAGTGGACTTGACTACCAGGACTAGGGAGAGTACTAGGACTTTCCTTGAAAACCTGTGTGTGTGTGTGTGTGTGTGTGTGTGTGTGTGTGTGTGTGTGTGTGTGTGTGTG